>WKFP01014819.1:648635-680949 GCA_011057875.1 Pterocles orientalis
AAATTTATCCAAAAAAAAAAAAAAAAAAAAAAAAAAGGCAACAAAATCTCTGGTTTCTCAAGGTTTGTGAAAATCTTGCCTTTGTTTTGTTTTGTGTTTTTACTAGCTCACTACTGATGTTGGTAGAAAAAAAAACAACTGGTAGAATACAAAGCACATTATCAGAAGGCAAATAAAAGAATGCATGATTTTTAAATCTCATTATTTTTTAGCCTAGATTGTGATTTTAGGTCATGGTAGAGGAAGCGATATATGACTTTTACACACTTTGTTCTGGCCAAATAAACTCCTGGAGAGGTGATTAGGTATTACAGCTGGGCCAACCTCATGGCTCACTGCCGCCAAGAGGCAAAAGCCCTTTCTTGTTTCCCATTCCCCTCACCTCACAGCTGTGCAGCCATGCCCCTGTCTTTGCACAGATTGTGGCATGTAGTTGGCCACACTGTGATCTGAATTAGATTGCCAAAGCAGGATCAAAGACTTCAGGCTCTTTCAATTGGGTTAGCTTTTGACACATTAGCAAGCTGAACTGTCTCACCATGTGTGGCGGGTTGACCACATGGAGCTGACCAGTGCAAGAGTGGGGTGTCAGGGAGAGATTAAGAACATTTGGCTTGAACTAGGGGCTAAAGTGCTAAGAAAAGGAGCTTTCTGGTTTTGGTGATAGAAAGCCATTAGACTCAGTTGTAATAGCTAACTTCACCTTGAGAAGCATAAGTCATCTGACTTGAACAGAGTAGCAAGATTAATAAACCCTTGATGCCTGCTGGTAATAAGGACATTTGTAATTCGGGCTCTGGGGGTTTTCTGGGTCCTTCTAAATTTTCTGCTTTTTAAATGAGCTTTCTGATGAATCTTGTGATTCTTCTTCTCCCTGTTCATGTACGTGTTTCAGTAAATTGCTTGTAGAGCTCCTGAGCAGATTCTCTGTGGTTTTCTGGTGGTTTTCTTTTCTGGTGCCCTTTCTGCATACAGCTTTCATGGTAGTTGTATAGTTAGTAAGACTACCATGAAAGAAACTTTTTGTAGGGTTATTAGTGTTTGTTCACATTAGAAGATAGTCTTGTTGGAAAAAAAAAAGAAAAAAGGAAAAAAAAAAAAAAGCTGTGTAGGTACTAAATAGGGAAGCCTAAGGAGACATCTTGCAGTGGCAAGACAGCTTTTCATTATGAAACAAGACTATTCATGCAAAGTAAAAGAAAATTAGCAGTAGATTTTAAATGCTCCCAGGCAAAAAAATGTGTCAGATACGGAAACTGTATATTTCTTTTAGTTCACCACTTAACCTTTTCTTTCCTCTCTGATGTGCGGGATAGATTTGGAGATAGACATTTCTCTTCAAGAAATAAGAAAAACACACTTGTAAACATTTGAGTGACCTTGAAAATACCTTGATAAAAGGAGAGCAGGTACTAGTCACTGCTCTTTGAGGGTTTCTTTTCAGCTGCTGTGTCAAGTTGGGAATTGCAACCACTAAAGCAGCAGCACAGTTTCAGATCTCATTTCAAAGACATTCAAATGAAGAACTGCCAGTTGTGACACATGCCCTTTTATTATCCTAAAAGTGATTGATATCTTGCTGGAGGCAACAGTACCTGTGAAATGTTGTGTACCTTTTAAACAATTCCTGCTGTCTCTTCTTTAAATAGTTTGGTACTTGCAATGGAAAACGGCCAAAGAGCATAGGACTTGTTTTTATAATGTATCATTCCTAGATAAGTGGATACTGTAGAGGTCTCTTCAGGATGTACTGCACATACAAATGCAAGTGTATATTACTTTTTATATTACTGAAAATATTTATATATATGTATGTGTGTAAGGTTGTCAAAAAAAGAGCTCTGTAATGCAACACACGCATTATAGAGCCTGACTTGAATTTTTAAAAATAATCTGTAAAAAGATAAGAGAAAATCCTGGACAATAGGTCCAAAAGGAATGTTCCCTCTAATATCCACAATCATACTACTAGGAAAGTATGAGGGAATAGAAGACCACTGACAGCAACGAGGTTCATACATTCTTCCTAAATAACATCTTCTATTATCTCTGTCAGAGAGGGAACACTGAATGTAAATGGATCATTGATCTGACGCAATAAGATGTTTCTTATGATGGAAGTTCAACCAAGACTGTAGTTATCTGTATAGGACAGGAACATGAAAAACAGACTGTGCCAATTACTTTGTAGAAAGGTGCACATTTTTATTTGATGTCTCAGTTTCCCTATCTTGGTCTTCTGGCAATGTTGTCCATGTTGAGGGTGTGACAAATTTGCAATATTTCCTTGCCCACATGTGAAACTCAGATTTCAGACAAATAATTTAAAAGTACCAAAGATTACTTCTGTTACTGTTCTTCCATAAAAGTCATTGCCAATCATAATGTATTTAACCATGTTTCCTGCCATTTGGCTTACATCTGCATTTGTTTACTGTAGTAGCCCTCTTTTTTTAACCCCTTTTGACTATGAAGCAATCTTTCAAATATTCTAAAGATTCACAAGAAAGCTACAACAGTTGTAAAGCTGGCAAACAGCATTATCTCGTTCAAACCTATATTAGAAAAAAAGACTTGATTTGAATGGAAGAAATCCAGCTTCAATAAGAAAGTGAACGAACTCAAGGGCTCATTTGTTTTTGACCAGTTGAAGCTCGAACTCCCTTCCATGCTCTGTCTTAGCTGAGTTGTATGAACCTACATCTCTCACCTTGTAAGAGATCAGTGTGGAGGCCTGTGTCTCCATTTTCCCATGGAGAAATTGCAACATTGCGAACAGTTCCAGGACTACTGAAATCATGTTTTTTTCCAAGTGTATGATTCCTCAATAGTTTTTCATTTATTCCAGATGATATGTCCATAAATGTCTCTCTCAAATTTAATTCTTCAATGAAGTTTCACTATTAATGTATACTTAAGTCTGAAATCAAACCTTATAAGCACAGGATTAGTTCAGTTCTGAGTAATAAAGTTGTTCTTTTGCAGAGAATTAATATAAAAAAATGCTTGATAGGCTACACTGTTTAATGGAGCTGGCCTTCACCATCCCTGCCAAATTAAAGGTCATTTTATGGTCTGTGCTTCTAACCCAGAACACACTTGGTGGCCTAAACTTTCCTGAGCCAAGAAAATGTCTTCAAGATTATTTGGTTTGATTTTAAGAGCAGAAGTGGATGCTTAATATTTACCACATGATAATTTCTTAAACAATTACAAGCAGAAATTATGGAAAGCTGGCTCAGGCTGTGCTCCATTCTTTGTTGAAACACGTTTTATTGAATGGGAAAGTGTTTGGAGATCTTCCACTAGAAAACAGAGGTCTTGATACATGGGGCTCTTGAAGGTAGAAAATTACAACGGTTTCAAGTGCCACCGACTACACATTTACACAAGTAAGAATATTTCTTTCTTTGGTTCTGTGTCAATGCTGAAAATCAAGGCAGAGGAAAAAAGGAGTGACATGGGAGGAAATCGTGGTAGCACAAACATTGTTTATGTTAAGGTAATCTCAGCTAATTGCACCTATTGTATGCCAAATGTTGTGTGACAAGTATTGGTGAACCAAGCAAGTTAATGGCAAGAATATGGAGTTCCATGATGACTCATTTATAACCTTGCTAGAGATGGATCTGTTGTTGAAAATAGGCTGGTTTTTCTATCTGTATTATAATTTTTAATAATGGCTTTAGCGACTCCAGACAATGCTGCTGTCAATGGTTAAGATGTACCCTCAGTTTTCAGCCTGGATGATAGTTTAAGGGTTGAGTTGAAAATTATGTGTGCTTTTGTATAAATGGGTCCCTTCTGAATGACTTCTGTTTGGACAAAAAGAGATAAAAATGGTGAATTCTGCTGCATGTGAACACTCAGGGCTGAGGCTGAAGCAATTAATTGTACCTTGACAAACTGTCTTTGATAACTATTTTTAGTTCTAACCCATAAGTGAAATAGGTGGAAACATGTTTAGAACAGAAATATTTCCTGCAGGTATAAGGCAAATACCAGTCCTGTGAGAACCTGTTTAGAATTGGCTGGAAAGTTTATACATACTGTGCCTGTGCAATTTCTTTTTTGTTACATTTTGAAAGATTAGATGAAAATTAAATCTCAACAAAAACCCATGTGGAATTTTCCATCTCTTTTTATCAGCTCTTCTAGTCAGTTTTGTTGATAGGTGCTCTCCAAAACAGTCTCTTCACTATTCCAGAACAGCTGATTGATATGTGAGTAAGCGAGATCTGTGTTGCAGGCAGCACGACTGACATGGGCTTCACTGAACCTTACAGCTTATGCACTAAAGGGATGCTCTGTGCATACATGGTGGCTGTTTGTACTGTCAAACTTCCAAAAAGTTTCTGGATCACTGCACAGTGCTACAGCCAGCAACAAAACCGCTGTGATGGTGTGCTGTTTTTGACTGGGACAGAGTTAATTCTCTTCATAGTAGCTAGTATGGGGCCATATTTTGGATTTGTGCTGAAAACAGTGTTGATAATAGAGGGGTGTCATTGTTATTGCTGAGCAGTGCTTGAGTCAAGACCTTTTCTTTCTCACAGCAACCCCCAGCAAGTAGGATAGGGGGGTACAAGAAGCTGGGAGGGGACACAGCTAGGACAGCTGACCCCAACTGACCCCAACTGACCATCATACCATATGATGACATGCTCAGTGTATAAAACCGGGTGAAGAAGAAGGAAGTGGGAAACACTTGGACTTACAGTGTTTGTCTTCCCAAATAACTGCTACGCATGACGGAGCCCTGCTTTGCTGGAGATGGTTGAACACCTGCCTGTTGACGGGAAATGGTGAATGAATTCCTTGTTTTATGTTGCTTGTGTGCATGGCTTTTGCTTTACCTATTAAACTATCTTTATCTCAACCTATGAGTTTTCTCCCTTTTACTGTTCCAATTTTCTCCTCCATCCTACTGGAGGCAGTTAGCAAGTGGCTGCCTGGGGGTCGGTGCTGCCTGGGTTTAAGCCATGACAGATGGGCAGGTCTGAAAATGTAAACCTGTGTGCAGAAGTAGGCAGGCTCCTCCACATGGCAAATTAGTGAAGAATAGACCTGGAAGACTGATGAGATGTGAAGGGTGAGGAGTGCTGAAACATGAGTATGGTAATGGGAGAGGAAAGGAGAGAGGTAAAGAACCTCCACTGGGGTGGGGGGAAATGGGTTACAGCCTTAACCTACCTGTTCAAAACCAGATTTCCCCAAAATGTGAGTCATTTCTTTCTCTCCTTGTTTTGTAATGAATTCTTTCTTCCCAGTACCATACAGAACAGTGGTAACAAATAATTATTTAGAAATACCATGTGTGCTTTATATAGAAAACCCCATTTGCAGCCACCACTGGTGTTAAAATTGCAGAATCAGAACAATCAGTTCACAGCAGTGTTTTTCAAATTGTGGTCTAGTGTTACCTTCTGTCTGCCACTTAACCAGAGAGCAGACATAAAATGTAGACAAAGCTATGCACTTTTCTTTGCCACAACATCAGCCGAAGTCCTAAAGAAGTTTGACCTTATGTAGTGTTCATGTGATGTAAAAAACATTCAACAAGGAACATAGATACCCAACTGCAGAAATACATTTTATGCTGTGTAGTGCAATTTGAGCATTTTCAAGGTACTCGTTATTAATCTGAAATTGCATTGTATTAAGGATCAGGAAGCTCATTTTATGAAAGTTATACAGATGAACAGTGTAACTCCAACCTTCATGGACTTTCCTGTGAGATCAGTAACATATTTCAGTATAGTTGCTAAAAAAGATGAATAAATGTTTCTGTTGAGCATAACACCCTACTGTTACTGTCATGACCAAGAAATTAGGCTTCTATTTAAGTTACGTACAAGGTTTCCATCCCCTGTCTGCATCATCTAAGGCAAGAATGCTAGTGGCTTGTTTTAGATATTCAAGTTGAAAATGCAATCCCTTGCCAAAATAAAGATGAAAATTATCACTGCTGTCTTTGTGACCAGATATGCTTCTTGAAGAAACGGAAGGGGGTTAGAGTTTCTTTTTGGAGTGGTGAAAAGGATCTAAAGGGCTGAAGAAAGTTGTTAGTTTTGCTTATGATCCTTACCCTAACTGTCTTGGAAACATAAGGTTTCTGAGTATGAGGTGCTACCTTCTGGTGCAGTTGAAGCTTTTTCAAGCAGCCAGACTGTGAAGTGTCTATATAAAGGTCTTGTTTAAACTTTTAAAAATAGAATGACTAGACACTGTCCTGAGGGGCTGAAAAAACTGTAAGCTGAACATGTCTCCATAACTTTCCCCACAGCTTCTTGCTTGTGTCCAATAGTTTTTTGTGTCCAATAGTATTTATAGTTTTTCTCTAGTGTTAAGATTACAAATTGCCTTTGACTACATAAACTCCATTATGATTTTCTCTGCTAACAGATCTCAAGTAACTCTAACTTCTCCCAGTTAATTTTCAAAGCCTCAGTTTGTCTCCACTTCAATTTTATGATAGAAGGGTGGGACTTTGTTTGAGGATGTATTCTAAACATATCCATGTTCATACAAATAGAATATGTATATAGTATCAGAAGGTCCCTTAGGAAGTCATTATTACTTCCAAATTTGGGGTCAAGCATATTATCATAAGCTTCCAAGATCAGATAATTAAAAATTAATAAATTAATCAATAAATTTAAAGTTCAAGTATGCATGGGTAAACAGTCTACATGGGGAATATCCTATTCGTCATTGCTGAAGTGACAAGCAACTTTCATTATGGACACCAACATTTATCACTCTGTTAAGAATATAGGTACACACCAGCAAGTTTGCTGATGACACCAAGCTGTGTGGTGTGGTGGACACACTGGAGGGAAGGGATGCCATCCAGAGGGACCTTGACAGGCTTGAGAGGTGGGCCAATGCAAACCTTGTGAAATTTAACAAGGCCAAGTGCAAGGTCCTGCATGTGGGTTAAGGCAATCCGGAGCACAAATACAGGCTGGGCGGAGAATGGATAGAGAGTAGCTGTGAGAAGGACTTGGGGGTATTGGTGGATGAGAAGCTCAACATGAGCCAGCAGTGTGCGCTTGCTGCCCAGAAAGCCAACCGTGTCCTGGGCTGCATCAAAAGAAGCAGGTCGAAGGAGGTGATTCTCCCCCTCTACTCTGCTCTCATGAGACCCCACCTTGAATACTGTGTTCAGATGTGGGCCCCCAACATAAAAAAGACATGGACCTGTTGGAGAGAGTCCAGAGGAGAGCCACAAAATTAATCAGAGGGCTGGAGCACCTCCCCTATGAGGACAGGCTGAAAAAGTTGGGGTTGTTCAGCCTGAAGAAGAGAAGGCTCCGCGAAGACTTAATAGCAGCCTTCCAGTACCTGAAGGGGCCTACAGGAGAGATGGGGAGGCACTCTTTATCAGGGAGTGTAGTGAGAGGACAAGGGGTAACGGGTATAAGCTAAAAGAGGGTAAATTTAGACTAGACATTAGGAAGAAATTTCTCACTGTGAGGGTGGTGAGACACTGGAACAGGTTGCCCATGGAGGTTGTGGATGCCCCATCCCTGGAGGTGTTCAAGGCCAGGCTGGATGGGGCTTTGAGCAACCTGGTCTAGTGGAGGGTGTCCCTGCCCATGGCAGGGTGGTTGGAGCTTGATGATCTTGAAGGTTCTTTCCAACCCAAACCATTCTATGATTCTATGATTCTATGATCTCTGGTACTCTGCAATCTTCTTTGAGATGATGCCATTTAGACTTAAACCTTATGGTGGTTTTCACCTAAAAATGAGACATTTTATTCTCTAAGAGGGAAATAGGAGTCTCCAGCCCTTGATATGCAGCCAGACAGAAATTGTGATCAGTTCTTTTGAGAACAGTGACTGAAATTATTCTCACAGCTCTTTCTCATAGCAAGTCTAGTGCTTTCTCTGTGTTCTTGGCAGGCAAGGAACAGGAAGGAGATTTCTTCAGGATCTGTGGTTTAAAAGGAGCATATCTACTCCTGGTTTGCTATACAATGTTGTGTTTAGGGAACATTGACATTTGTATCTGTTTGAGGATTGTAGGCAGAATACACTAAAGCAGAAACAGGTGAAATCTCCTTGACAGAGACTTCAAATCTGATGCCTACCACTACACTTGAACAGAGACCCAAAAGATCAGCGGAACATTGCAAAATCCAGGTAGTGTTAGACAGATTCATGCAGACTTATGAGACAGCTTTTTGGAGGCTGCCAATATGTGGAGACATGGGGGCTCCGGCTGGGAACCTAGGGCATTGCAAGAGAGCCCCAGGAGTGAGGAGGAGAGATTACTGCCTTTACTGTACTTCCCAAACTTGCAAGAGTTGTTTTTATACCATAATATTTTTTTTGATTTTTATTTTTAACAGCAATTTGGTTGGCTTCAAAGAGTTTAGTTTGTCTACTTTCCAGGCAGCTAAACTTTCCCATGGCCTGACTTTACATTCACTGCAATTGAAATGGTTGTTTTGTTTTGCTTGAAGAAGCCACTGTTCCGTGAGGCTGCAGGAGTAGTACACAATTATTCATCTGCCTTAGTTTTTGAGAATTCACCCGGTTCCTGCTTGGATAGTGAGCATTTTGTATGGCTGAAGACATAATAAGTAGATA
This sequence comes from Pterocles orientalis, assembly GCA_011057875.1. Taxonomy (NCBI): domain Eukaryota; kingdom Metazoa; phylum Chordata; class Aves; order Pterocliformes; family Pteroclidae; genus Pterocles; species Pterocles orientalis. Next base: position 657,236 of record WKFP01014819.1, read on the forward strand.
ATAAGATAATGAAGACAAGATACTTGTGGGTTTTTCTGGAGTGGAGGAGGAGAAGATTAAAGAACAGACAGTAGAAGTCTTTTAGGCATTAGTTCTCCAAGAATTAGTTAATTTTGCCTTGTTCTTGGACAAATAAAATCTTTAGCTTTGGACTCTAGAAGCAGATTAGCATGTTCATTAGGCTTGAGCCAAATCATTTAGGCCCTCATTTTCAGTTTCAAGAGGTGCTGTTGCTGTAGCAAAAGTTTATGTATAGGACCATACACTTGGGACAGACTGCTGTAAAGCTGGGACAGCCTACATGGTGAAAAGCAGGGGTTCACATCCACTGTTTGTGATGGAAAAGCTGCTAAGTTTGCATGGTTTTCTGAGCATAGAATGAAGGAGAAAAAACAGATAAATTGATCCCTCCCACATCATGCTGCAGCCAAAAAGTTGTTGCAGGAGGGACATGAATGATGGCAGTGCAAAGTCCTCTACAGGGTGGTGAGGATGGCTGCACAGGGCAACATTCATCATCACTTTTGAATTGGTTTAACGGAATAATCCATAACAGTTCTGCAGGGAAATATTGCAGTATTGATAGCTGTGGGAACTTTGAGGGGAAAAATCTGTGTGGCAAGAAACTTCCATTTGTTTCGGTTTTGGTTTTTTCTGTAAGAAATTGAAGATGTCTTTCAACTTTTCAAAGCCGAGCCCAGCCATGGTAAAACCAACAGAGAAATCAGGTACCAAAAAAAAAAATCAAAACTAGTGGCTGCAGAGCCAAGCAGTGGGTCTTAAATTTTTTTGTCATTATTGCACAAGGGATCACATGCAGTAATAAGAATGTGGGCATTACAAGTCGTGATCTTTGAGCTTGCTTGTCAGTTCATTTTTTTCTAACACAAATCTGGAACCACCTCAGTAAGGGTCACAGTTCCATATGACGTCAGCCAAGGCTAAGTGGAGAATGTGGTAGAGGGTTCATTTGCTGGTAGTTAATTTTTCAAAACAATTGCCCACTTCTGAGTTGTTATGTTGAGCACTTTTCCATGAATAGCCTTAATTTAATTACATCATTTAAACTATTGATTTCTATTAAACATTGAGTATTTTCCAAATAAGAATACTGGTGTTGCATATAAAATAATTTGATATTTCAGTATCAGAACCTCACGGACTTCTAAGTTTTCTAAGTCCATTCACTGATTTTGTAGTAACAGGACAAGAGGTAGTGGTTTTGAACTAAAAGAGGACAGACTCAGAGTAGATATAAGGAAGAAAATGTTTACTATGAGGCTGGTGGAACACTGCAATAGGTTGCCAAGAGAGATGGTAGATGTCCCGTCCCTGGAAACATTCAAGGTCATGTTGGACAGGGCTTTGAGAAACTTGACCTATTTGAAGAAGTCCCTGCTCATTGCAGGGGGTTTGGACTAGGTGACCTTTAAAAGTCTCTTCCAGCCCAAACCATTCTATGATTTTATGATTTTCAAACCACAAGAATCTAGCTGCAGAAGCCAACATATTTCATAAAGACAAATATAAAATAAAACTCATCCTGTATTTTCTTTTTTTAAATGGGCTGAAAAGAGATAAGAGAAACAGGTTCTGTTCAGTCACAAAACTAGTTAAGAACAGGAAGAATCACTAGCAGCATGCAACTGTACTGAATCCCACAGTCCAAAAGGCTTAGGGGAGTACTGGGATGGATTAGATATTTCTCAGGGGCAAGTGCAGTAAGTTCAGAACAAGCACAGGTGTCCACCTTTGGTGTGCATCATACGGATTTACTTTCCTAGGTAACAGAGCAATTGAAAAAAAAAATGTTTCCTTGATACCTCTTTCCATTGATTAAATATTTATAGGAAAAAAAACCCCTACAAGATCCCAAAGAGTCACATGAGCAAAATGTTGTGGTTTTACAGCAGTGGTGGGGTGCACCCTACTCAGGTAGAGCCCTGGCCATGATATCTGGAGCATCTGGGACTGTCAAACTGTCCTTTGAAACTCTTAGGACTACTATTTACAACACATCAAGTAGCTGGGTCAGTGAGACACACATTTTCCCCTGTGGCTTACGGAGTTACAGGAAAGTGGCCCTTTGAAATATTTGTCTTTGTGTTCAGCTCTCTGCACTGACTCCAATGAAACCAGATTTTGCCTTCAAGACAATGATTTCCCACAGTGTAAAACAGGATGAAAGCTGAACTCTCACAGTCATAATACAGTCTGATACTTTCTGATCACTTCCAAGCCAGGCATATATAGGAAACTATTCTTAAACTGATATTCTTATCTAAAAATACAAACCAATAAGAGTTGAGCACTGTGGTGCAATTTAAATTAGTTTTTAATGGGGTATTATAACAGCATCTTTGAAAAGCAATAAGTATTTTTTACATCTTCAGATGCCTTTAGACGAATCAGAGTTCTGATTTTTATCAGCTTGGAAAACACAAAGTGTGAACCAGAACCTAGAGAAACATTCTCAGAAAAGTAATTCTGTAACTATAATCTCAACCATTTTTTGAAGAATTTATAGATCTTCATGTCACGTAAATATTTGAAAGTCAAGAATAAGGTGGGTCACCATAAACAGCTCAGGTGTTATGGTCTTCTAGAGGATTCACAGTGCTAGAACAGAGCAGCATGTTCTCAATTAGTGCTGTTGGTTCCCTGCTTTTGCTTATTGATAAATAGCTCAGGTCCAAAAATTCCTCAGGTCCTCAGAGATCCATCATTTATGGCAGATAAACAGTATAGAAAAAAAAAGAAAAAAATCAAAAGTGGAATTTTAGACATTTAATTATGATACTACATGTTAACATGCTCCAAATCATCTTCAAAATAATTTTGACAAATCGACTCTTGCTCAATATTCAGTAAATTTTGCTTTCTCTCGCAATTAAATGGCATATTATGACATTCACAAGGGGCAGGATGTGTTTGCCAAAGAGACAGATACTCAGTTGCAGCCTTTCTTGGGCCATGTTTCTGAAGGGTGTTTCTGCTGGAGGAGTAGATTTGGCGTTGTTTTGACAGATCCACACTAATGTAAAAGATCTGGCTCATGGAACCATGGTGCTTGCTTAATGCCTAGTATGGCTTCCTAGCAGTAGATTAAAAATAGCAGAACTTGGCTTTATATATGGAAATACAAATTGCCATGATGGAGGGAAATCTTTCTGCGTTGGCGGTGTTACTTTGAATAGATTCTTTTATTAGTGTTTTTTTTAATCACAGTATGAACCTCAAAAAGGCGTTGGCCATTTATTTTAAGGAAAGGAACTGAAACATAAATGGTGATACCATCTAAAACTGCTGCAAGCTGTCTGCTAAATGAAGGCCAAAACTGCATACACAGGGTTCTAAAGTGAGGCATTCTCACCTCTGTTTTGGCATTTTCATAGGCGCACTCACATTCGAAGTGCTGAGAGCCTCCTGACTGCACTAAAATAAATGGAAGCTGCATATCTGAATATCAACATCTACAAGCCAAAATGCTACTGTCCTGTCCTGACTATCCACACACAGAAAACTAAGGTAGATGATCTGTCGCAGTACTTGAAAATAACCTTATTTTGCTGACAGAAGCATTCAGCTCTGCTGATATAATCTGTTGCCTGTGTCACATGTATGAGTCCAGTAGGTAATAGTTTTCTCACAGTGTTGGGGTCTGGAACAAAGTAGAATTTACACTGCATTCTTGGAGAACTAATTATACTCCTTTTCACCTTCAGAAAACTTCTAGTGCATTAAAAACCTCTAATTTTTTTCTAACTTCTAAAAATAACTGACTGCTACCTAATGCAAAAATCATAAAATGATTTATTACAGCTCTAGCACCTTCATAATATGTTGAACTAATTAAAAAATATCAGCACCCTCTAAGACGAAAGAGGCACAATGTGGCTATATTAATCATCAAGAACATTTTTCAAATGCATTTCAATCAAAAGAGGAGGTTAAAGAACTGCAGCAATACCCTGGGGTCTCATGTTAACTATTAAGCCCCGCAGAATAAACAGTCAGGTAGTGAAAAGAGAAATCAAACCCTTCTTCTACCTTGTAAGGTCCTACCTTTAGAATAAGAATGCATTTTGCATTCTTGCACTTTGCGAGTTTAGCAAGTCAGCAGTTCTGTGTCTATCCTATAGGAAGTTCTGGGGAAGAAATATGCAAATATCCTGATTTCCATGTCCATACAAGCTCCCAGCCATGGAAAGTGACTCTTTCTACCATCAGTTTCCCATTTTGTGGTCTGCCACCAGTGAAAACAGATACATTTTACCTCAGGTCTCTGAATAAACATTCTCCTCATGCTTGGTGGAAAGAGGTGCCAAAGAGACAGTGTGAGACTCATGTTCATTGGGTTGGAAGGTCCCATATTGATAGCCAGCAAGGGGAGCATACAGTGTCTAACTTCGAGGACCAAGGTGAGAAGAGGTTTCCTTGGTTTCCTGAGTATGTGCCAGATCCAAATGGGCTCTGTCAGGTGATTCAAGCAGATCTTACTATCTAACTGTCCCAAATCACCTTCTAGACAGTTCAGCCGCTTCCCATTGAATCTATACAAAGAAACTCAATAGCTGCATTCCTTCTCTACCCCACTGAAGGTTTGTTGGGGGAGTGCTTAATATTACTGGTTTTAAGATCTTCCAAGGATGTTTTTGTTATCCCTTTAGAGCACTTTGATAAAGATGCACAAGAGGTATTTTGGGGTGGCAAAGGAAATCCATTCACTTTGAAATACAGCCTCCAAAGAAAATATGAACAGACTGACTTGGTATGTATCTCCTGGGCAATATTCTGCATGGCTGAATCTGTAGAATCCAGTGGGGGCTTAAGAGGGTTGCAATAACCACAAAAAAAGACAAAGTATTTCCACTGGTACATCTTTTCACAATCTCCTTGTCTTCTTTCACCTCACCACTGTCATACAAGTGTTAGATTTTCAACAAAACATTACAAAGTAAGACTTAGTACTAGCTGTGCCCATGCTGAGAAAATAGGCATTAAAAGTAACCTTTGCCTTTTGAAAACAGTTTTTTCATTATATTTGAACAAACTAATAAATTACTCTCTATCAGGGAACTGTTTTGGCCTGGAAACAATGACCTTGCAAACCACTCTACATAAATTAAGGCTTGAGAGTAATTTTCAAACCTAGTTTACATGTCCGATCAGGAGATAACAATGCAGCTACTCCAGGCAAGCACAAGACAATAGTTGAAAATCTCTGCTTGGTTCATGGCAGTAGTAATAGATTGTGCTACTAAGTAGAGCATGACATTTTGAGACTGAGTGGGTCGTTCCTGAGGCATATATGAGTTAGGACAGAATCTCTAAGAACAGCAGAAGTAGGAGAGGTGTAAGAAGAGAAAATGAGCTGTGGAAAACCAACAAGAACTTATTTAACATATGCCATACATGGTGCCACTTTTCTGTGTGTATTGTATGGTACACAGTACTTTAAGAAGGTCACTGGGTAACAGACTGGAAGATGTTCAATATATTCATCAACGACTTGGATGAGGGAATAGAGTGCACCCTCAGCAAGTTTGCTGATGATACGAAACTGGGAGGATGGCTGACACGCCAGAAGGCTGTGCTTCCATCCAGCGAGACCTAGACAGGCTGGAGATTTGGGCGGGGAAAAATTTAATGCAATTTAACAAGAGCAAGTGTAGAGTCTTGCATCTGGGCAAGAACAACACCAGGTTCCAGAATAAGTTGGGTACTGACCTGTTGGAGTGTAGTGTAGGGGAGAGGGACCTGGGGGTCCTGGTGGACAGCACGATGACCATGAGCCAGCACTGTGCCCTCGTGGCCAAGAAGGCCAATGGCATCCTGGGGTGTATCAGAAGGGGGGTGGTCAGTAGGTCGAGAGAGGTTCTCCTCCCCCTCTACTCTGCCCTGGTGAGACCTCATCTGGAATATTGTGTCCAGTTCTGAGCCCCTCAGTTCAAGAAGGACAGGGAACTGCTGGAGAGAGTCCAGCACAGAGACACAAAGATGATTAAGGGGGGTGACCTAATCAATGTTTATAAATATGTAAAGGGTGAGTGTCAGGAGGATGGAGCCAGGCTCTTCTCTGTGACATCCAGTGATAGGACAAGGGGCAAGGGGTTCAAGCTGGAACATAGGAGGTTCCACTTGAATATGAGAAAAATCTTCTTTACGGTGAGGGTGACAGAGCACTGAAACAGGCTGCCCAGAGAGGTTGTGGAGTCTCCTTCTCTGGAGACATTCAAAGCCCGCCTGGATATGTTCCTGTGCGATCTGATCTAGGTGTTCCTGCTCCGGCAGGGGGATTGGACTAGATGATCTTTCGAGGTCCCTTCCAATCCCTAACATTCTGTGATTCTGTGATTCTGTGATGTCTAAGCAAGGAGGCTCTCGTCTCAGCTGCTAGTGCATATTCATGTCATCTGCGTGGGGAGAGAGTTATAGCTATAGTCCAGAGCAGAAGATATGTTACCTACAGGGACCCTACAGTTTGCAGCCTGAATGCAGTCCAAAACATTGTGAGTTCATTCTACAAATACACAGGACAGGAACAAATTAGACTCCATCAGGATCACCTCGTGCTCTCTCCCCAGAGTCTGGCCCCTTCAGTTTCTCAAACACCTCTTCATTTTCAGAACATAATTCCCTCATTCCCAGTGAGTGTGTGAGTGGCTGTGTGGAGTTGTCTCCCCACCAAGGGTAAACCCGTCACAAACCCTTTGTGGAAGACCCAATCATGCAACTTGTTTTCAGGGAACTGTAAAATTTTGCTCTTCACAAGTGGGTCCCCAGTGCAGCAGACAAGTTCATGTGGTGTGTCTGCTCTTGTGTCCTGAAAGATTTCTGCATTAAGGTGCACTTTAATAAAGTGAAAAATTATAACAGTAAAACTCAAGTTTTCCTACATGTCACAGCAGCCTTTAAGAGGATCACAGGCATTCTGCAGATATCTCGATATTGTTCCCAGAACAGAAACCAAGATAAACAGTAAATACAGGCTCTTCACAGCACTTTTCAAAGGTGTTTCTGCAATTATAAGAAAACATGCATGCTGATAACATTCCAAAACATTCTGATTCAAAGTGTAATTCTCTGAACTTAGATTTGTTTCTCAAGAGCTCATAACTAGTTATATTTGAGCTGTGATGTCAACCTTGACATTATGATGCAGAACACGGAAAACAGTATCTGCTGGTCTGGGAGAATGTAGAAGAGTGTCATTCCCTATTTTCCATCACCAACCAGGAAAAGCAAAGCTAAATGTGTGGGTGATGTCAGAAGTATATGACCAATGGTTTCAAATGGTGTAGAAAAATCTCCTGGGATGAAGCTGCAATTTGTTTCCTTTACCTGCAGGAAAGAGGAACAAGAGCAGCTTTTGTGCTGAGCTGTTCCAAGTTCAAACTCATGAAAGGGAAGATAGAGCTAGGTAGTTATCAGTGTTGATGGTGGGCACCCATTCAGATGAATTTGGAGTCTGGGAGTTTCTGTTGGTGTTACTGTTGTTTTTGTAATGCTGTATCACTTCTGGCATGCCTTTTGAGCACACAGCTAGTACTGAACCCAACAGGAACCAGAAATGTGTAATTTTTGGATACAGTGGTTTAGACATGGCCTGCTTATTACTCAGATTCCTCTGTGTAGTATGTGTTCCATCTTGCAGAGTAGGATGTTATTGTATATCATCTATCAAGACAGCACCAACCAGAATTATTTCTGGTTGTAAATTTAGAAGTTACTGGATATCAGAAGAACTTTTATTTGTCTGTTTGAAGTTTTTGTCCCCTAAGGGACAATATAGAGACGTTATCTGGAAGAAAACTTAATAATTTGCTTATCCAAAGGCCCTCTAAGTTCTCCCCTTGGCAGTTACTATTATCAAAGGAAAACTGTAGGACAAGTTACCAAATGCTAGGTCTTGTATAAAGATGAATCTTGAAGACAGTTTCTTGTCTTTGGTTGAAATGTTTATTTTGAAAGTGAATCTTGAAGCTTATTGTGCAACTGACTCAAAGAGATACCTGACTGGAAGCAAAAATTCAGGTTCCGTTTTCCTTAAGAAAAGTAGTCACACAAAATACACTGTAGCTAACGTGTGACAGATTTGCTTTGTTAAGGATCTATTTTTTTTAATTTAAAATAAAAAAAGACAACTATGTAACCATTATGTAGCCATTATGGTTACTGTACAGTTTATCCTATCACACTGCATTCTTTACTGTTTTGTTAAAGTCCGTTTACAAACGGAAAGAAGCCAGGAGAGCTGAACAAACTGTATTACATTGGTGGACTGGACAGGGAAAACATAGAGAATTCATAGCCACCTTGCAGTCTCCTTTCATGGAAGCACTTGCCCCTGTTTGGTCTGTTCAGCCCAGAGATCACAAATTTTCTGGGACTATTGCAGGACATAAAGCTCTTGTACAGCTCTGTTAATGAGTAGAGTGATATGGCATCTTTCTCTGGTTAGCCAATGGCCTGTTCTGTCTCTCAGTGATTTCTCATTTGTTTACGCTTCCATCACATCTGGGCTATTTTACAGCAGTTGTAATGCACTTCAGTAAGACCTTCCAGCTTCCTGTAGGAAACTCTATCTAATCAAGAAAATTTGTAGCCTGTCTTCTCAAAATCAGAGGTATAGATTGTAGGTTCTGTTGTTTTACAGTTGTGTTGCTAGAAAATTACTTACTTCTTCTCAAGCAAAGGCACGTTTAATGAAGTCTACCAGCATCTTCTACCCTAATAAAACGACTGTTCTAAAGATTAACATACAGCAAATTATTACTGGAAAATAGTAATTTCCAACACTTAATCACCCTCAATTAAGAGGTTTTTCCCAAATATATATAATTGGAATTTTACATGCTGCAGCTTATGTCCACTTCCCGTCCTTTCACCTTGTGCATCTGGGAAGAGTCTCACTCAATCTTCTCTATAATAACTGATCAGACAGATAAAGACAGAAATTAGGTTAGCTCAGGCTGAACAAACCCAGCCTTTTCTCTCAGCTTTTTCTTGTACATGAAATGGGAGTATGGGGATTCATTGGAAATGTGCCTGTACGAGTGATGAAGGGGCAGTGTCCCTGGGCACATGACATAATACATCGAAATATCTGCCTGGGTGCAGCCAGAAGTTAATATAAATAATAATTCATGGTGCCAGTAATTTCCAAAACTCCACCTCCTCCTTGCGTTTCACTAACAAGTGATCACTGAGTTTCTCTGTGCAAGTATGGATTTTTCTGATAAAGCAGATAAAGAAGGAAAATATAAGCAAATAATAATGATAGAAGTGGCAGGTGAGTGACTATATAAATTACCTACAATAGCAAAACTGCCCCTGGTTCCTTCATAAAGTCCCTTTCCACTAAAAAAAACAAGCAAACAAGCAAAAAAAAAACCCCAACCAAACAAAAAAACCCCACCAAAATAAACAAGCAAAAACTAACTGAACCAAACCAAAACAAAACCCAAAAAAAACAGCTCATGAGAGTCTCCTAAAGCACAAGCTCCATCCAAGCAGCTGGTACTGAAAACTCTGGAGATCTCCAGCCCAGGTGTCAACCATGATGGCAACTGTCACAAAAGCACAGTGGAGGCTTTGGGAACAGGAAAATCTCAGATAAAAGACTAAGTGGTGATATTCTTTTCATAGGAATTCTGTTCTGGGTCTCTTGCATCCAAGCAATGAAGAAAGATCTTTCTTGCCCTAGGTTATAGGCAAGTGCTCCTGTGTTGGGCTTCTTTACTTGGATTTTGGATGTTGGAATAGATTTACCCCTTAGATACTCAACCACTCTAATAGATACTCTTTTGAGTCTGTGCAATGAGAACTGCCGAAACAAAGAAAAACTGTCAGAAAACACTAGTACTGCTACCAATTTACTTTATGTGCCATAAATGGTAGGAAAATCAAACAATGAGAAATGTAAATATCTAGAATTTTCCTGAACATATTCTAAAGTGCCTCTTCAATGATTATGAGACTTTACACTTTCAGGGCAAAGTAGGACATATTTCTTAAAGGAGAAATGTTCAATCTGTCAACCTGCTTTTAACATTTTTTTTGTATGCTTTTGAGTAGCTAGACTTCTCTGATGACAGCTGCATTTTGAACAACAACAGGAACTAAATACTAGCTCTGAGTAAAAGTAGTATGTTAGAAAATTGAGACAGGAATCATGTTTGTTTCATTCTCTTTTAGAACAAAAAAGTTCCAAACAGTCTAAATGTGAACTTACACTGTTCACAACCAACTTTTAAAAAACTCTGTTTTCAAGGAATACTTCCCTCACCAAACCCAAACAAGATCTCTACATCTGACCTAATACACTGTGTCAGGCTCTGGTCCAATCTAAATTTGTTCAAGCCTTCGGTAAGGGGCTAAGTAATAACCAGTGACAGAGCCAGTTATCATTATACTTAACTCTCAGGCATTATATAACACCAAAAGGAATACCTGTATTCTTCAACAGAGGCTTTGTTAAAAATATATATTATATATGTGTTTAGTACAATCTTTTATCACTCCTCCTACTTTGGCTTTGGAAGAATATTTGGCAGGGTGTTTTATTAGTTTAAATGCTTACACAGCTAACATAAATCACTATAATAAATGCTCTATCATTTCCCCTCTGGCTATAGGGGAAAGAACCAATACCGATTTTGCATTATATATAAAAGTCGCTTAATCACAAATGGATGTTGGAACAGTTGACAGGACTGGTGCAAGGGCTTTCAGTATTGTGCTGCCTCGCACACTTTGATTCTCTGCAACGGCTTTAGGGCAAGGTTGGTACATAAGGGTTACAAGAAGAGCCCCCTCATTTATTCCCCTCCACAATTACTGATATGCAACAGGTATATTAGATATTAATGGTAGTGGTAAAGGGGTTGCCCTGGGAGATGCCAAACTCTCTGGACTTGTTTCAGCCATGTGCCTACAGTCAAGCTGAGGAGTAGGCTCACTGGCTTCAGCTTAAACATCCTGATGAGCAGGACAGAGCATCTACAGGACTCAGGTAACTTGGGTAAATCAGTTGTTCAATAAAATTATTATGAAAAAAGACAGGCACACTCAGGAAGAAAACTGAAGAGGTGACAGGAAATAAGCTCAGGTTTGGCTCCTGTAGAGCAGGACCGAATATACCTCAGACCTGAGAAGGGACAAATTTTGGGAAGGAACTGGGAAACTGTTGTTACAACCCTGCAATGTGAAATGGGAATGCAAATGTGGAGTTGCTTTATATCTGAACACATAATGCCCTTATATGTGACAAAGTAGGAATGATCTGATTAATTGAAGGAAGCAGATTGACAGCCACTCCTCTGATAGATGAGAGAGTGCTGACAACACACTTTTTATCTGCATTTTATTAAGATAGACTATGTTGAAAATGGAAGTATAGTTGTATTTCCATAGAATAAATTTATTGCAAATTTTAATGAGAACAAAACTTGACTACCTTCCCTGGTGTTTAGGACATATTTGATTTCTGAGGTGTTGTCTCAGTTGTTTCGTGGGGGAAAAGCCTACGTGCAAGACAAGATGTGTATGGTAAGAACAGTAAACACACAAATAGTAACTCCAGATATAGTCTCATGCAACTACACAGCCAGCTTGTTCAGGTAGTTCAAGTGGCTGAAAAGTAACCCAACAATAGTGAAAAGGGAATCAAACCATCACCTGAACTTGGTTTATGTTACAACTGAATGAATGCTGTTGCTGACATGCAGAGAAGGTGCGGCCATATGGCAGCCCAGACTTAGCTTGACTTACACTGTTCTGCAAAGGCATTAGCTTTCGTGACAAATGTGGTCAAAATAACAGATATTCATAGCATCATGATAATCTACAGAGACAAAAAGTTGAATTTCAAAAATGTGTATTTGGATGTGCATTGAATTAATCATGCAGTGATTAAGAAAAAATATGCATCATGCCTCATAAATGACACTAGACTCTTAAGAGGCAATATAAAGATTTTCTAAGGAGGTGCTTTCTTATAAAAACACAGTACTCGAGGTGGTTGGAAACTAGAATTTCCATTCTGTGGATAATCCAGACACTACAGAAGTGTTTGTTCCAATTTAAATTGGAACAGATAGCAAAGATTTCCAGTGAAGCAAAACCTTTCATACAATAAAACTTATGACTCATGGAGCATTTGATGTTGAGAATATCAGATGATGATGATGAACAATGAAGTTTCAGGATAAGAAAAGCTGTTCATGTTCATTGTTCAGATGAATTAAATTGTATGCTGTGGAGGTTTTTGCAGTATTAAGGCAATGCAACTATTAATTCATAGTCTACTTGAAATGCTTATATTGTCAGAGTTACATATTTTCCTTTACAGAAACAGCAACATTGTTGTGATATGATTAGACTGAAAGTATCAATCAGTATGTTCCACTGTAATATTTCGTTTTCAATGAAACTGAAGTCTCCTATGGGCAGAAAATCTTGCACTGAATTTCTGATCATTTGTACACAACTGAAAGCAGCCAGAGCATTTGCTAATCTGTGTGCCCTGCTGCAGACAGTGACGAAAGGAGCAACGGTCCAAAGCAGGACATGTAATGGTCTTTTAGTAGCTATTTTATTGTTACCTTTTAGCACTTGTGTTAGCTTGAAACTCTTCTGATTATATTGCTTGGTCAAGGAAAGTTAAGAAAACACTTAGTAGTCTACCTTTCAAAACTCAAATAATTATCTCACTTTAAAACTGAAAATATATAAAGGGCACTTCACAAATGTAGCAGATCACGAACCAGAATACCTAGTGAATGGAAGAAAATAGTGGAGAAAAGACATGCAGTGACTGTGTTAGCACAGCCAATCTTCTGAAGTCTCAGAAAAGTGTCCCTTTTAGCCCTACAAAAACTGTTTATTTTTCTTTGTCTCAAAGCTAGTGAGAACAGGGATCTCAGCTGGAGTGCTGCATTCCCCTTTGGGCTTTTCTCTTAAAATATGTATGTGAACAAAATGGATATTCTTAAGCAGTTGTGAAAAAATTTTTAAAAAACCCAAAGTGAGGAAAAAACGAAAGGAAGTGGGATTTTTGAGGATTGCATGGAAGAGAAGACTGAGAAAAAATAAGAATTGTCCTGAAATATGTAGAGGATTGGCGACAGGCAGAAGGAGATACACTGTTCCAAGTAGCCTTGGGAACATGATTGCATGTGATAGGCCTAAACAACAGCAAAAGAGATTCATATCACACACTAGGAAAAGCTTTTTGGAGAACCGAGTAAAGCAGTGGAAAGGTTTCTGAGGGGAAACTGCAGAGATTCTGTGACTGAACGTTTGTAAGGACAGGTTGCACAGCCATCTGGCCAGATGTCATGGACTGGATCAGGCAATCTTTGCAGGACACTTCCATTCCTTGTCTCCATCTGTAATTCTGTGATTCCAAACCGTAGGGGTGGCTTCTCCTGAACTTAGGAATGACCAATGCACTGAGGCCTTTCTCTTTCTCTGTTCTTGGTCTAGCTCTTCAGTCTCCTAGAAAACAAGACAAGACCTAGTCAGAGACAGAATTTGATGCTGAGATGGGTTTAAATGGCATATGAAAGAAAAAGGATGAAGATATTAGAGAACAAAGTAAATCAAAGCTCAAGTTTGTTAGATGTGACACTGGGAAAGGATAATGCAAACTTGTGTGTTTCAGCAGAATCTATTATAGCAGGAACAACAGGACTGATATTTGAGTGTGGGTGCAGCCAATGTACTTCTGTAGTTTTCATGAGCTTCTGTTCCAGCTCATACTTTGATTTGGGCTCTAAAGGAAGTTGGAAGGCGGACGAGCACCACTCTTCATTGGGTTTAGTTACTGTGTCTTGCCAGCTTGTGTCCAAATGCTCATGGTGATGGAAAGTAGGTGTGCAGCTGGCGTTATCCACTGGTTTTTATGTGTCTTGCCTATGTAATCCCATTACAAACCATGTACTGGAGACAGAATTTTGATTAGCTGTAGGATATTTTTCCTCATTTTCGGGGACAGCAATATTTCTATTAAGCAGACAAATAATCTGTTAAGTTCCTAGCATGAAGAGATTTGTAAAGTGTTGTTGTTACTGTTATCTTGGTTACTTCACTGTGATCTGGGATGTAGGTTTGGCTTTGGGAGGCTGGTATTTTAGGCAAGTTATTTTTTTTACTTCAGTTTCAATTGTTTTCTCTACTACATACTGGCCCTGTAAAATAGAATAAAATCAGCTTCGTAAAGCATCCTATAATGTGTAGAGAAGTTCCTTACAAGATTTTTTTTTCATTTTATTACTTGGAATATATCCCCTTTAGCAAGAATGCGAGACTTTATGGAGAGTATGAACCATAGAATAATAGAATTATAGAATGGTTTGGGTTGGAAGGGACCTTCAAGATCATCAAGTTCCAACCCCCCTGACATGGGCAGGGACACCCTCCACTAGACCAGTTTGCTCAAAGCCTCATCCAGCCTGGCCTTGAACACCTCCAGGGATGGGGCATCCACAACTTCCCTGGGCAACCTGTTCCAGTGTCTCACCACCCTCATAGTGAAAAATTTCTTCCTAATGTCTAGTCTAAATCTACCCTCTTTCAGCTTATACCCATTACCCCTTGTCCTCTCACTACACTCCCTGATAAGAGTATGAGAATAAGAATTATTTCGTTTCACTTCATAATGATCATAGAAGATGAAAATTTCCACTTAGTACTTCATAATTAGAAAAACAGACTCTTTAAAAACTGTTAGAACCACTATGGGAATGTAAAGATGCTCAGTCAGTGAAAATGAACCATTCTGGAATTCAGGGAATTCAGGTGTTGGGAAGGGCCAGACTGGACTATTAATCAGAACAATTATGTTACAATATCCACAGTCTAACAAAAGGAGCTGGTTAGCTACTGAAGAAAATTCCTGGAGTCAGTCATCTGTATTCCAGGAAGGCTGGCTATTGGTCCAGAAATCACAGTGGGAGTGCATATCTCTATCAAGATTAAGAGCCAAAAAAGCATGTGTTTGTTGCTTTAAGCACCCTGACCTTTATGCCAATATTTTGGAAATCACTGCAAGAACTAATTCAGGAGGAAATTATGCCAGAAGTAATGACTTGGTGGCAAGCGGGAAGGAAAAAATTCAAGACTGCTGAATAGATATACCAGGACGTATTTGCTGGGCTGGTAAACAATCGCTTGCCCCTCTCAAAATAACCAGTTACATCTTGGCCATTATTCATAGCCTATAAGGGAAAAATGCCTAGAGGCTGGAATTTATGCTCTCAAAACAGGAGAACTATTGTTCCAGGTGTTTGTGCAGCCATGTAGGTACCACTGCAACCAAGGGCTTTACAGACTGCTACACCAGCGCATGGCTCAGTGAAAGGCTGTTGTGCTTCGGGGAGACCAGGGCAGACCCAGACAACCATCTATTCATTTCGATATTCAGTGCACCTGAGCCAAGCCAGTTTCTTTTCATTCCAGTCTTTTCATTGTTTTTAAGTGCCTCCACATAAAGCAGGAAGAACAACTGGATGTTGTACAAGCCAGCCTGATGAAGACAATCTTATTAAATAATTAGAATAACATTTAGAAGTTTAGCCACAATTCAGTCTCATCATAGTGATTTAAACATCATTTTCCTGTTTCTTGCACTCCAGCAGTTGGGAAAAGGTGCTGGTTCTCTATAGAGACTCATAACCTCATTTGTTGTTGTGTTCTTTATTTCTACTGGAACAAGTAGATGCTTTAATCCTGAAATAATTTGTAGAAAGTTGGATGTTTTTTGAATGTACAGGGTCTGAAGATTGTCTGTGTTTTGCCTGATACCAAGCATTTTCTGTTTGTCTTGGCACTTTGTTGTGGTAATGCGCGTTTACCTTGAATTCCCTGCTGGCGAAGGAATAGGCACACAGACAAGATATCAGTAGCAAAGGAAGTATAATGAATTAACTACATTCCCTATGCAAATTTATTTCATTAACATATTAAAATACTGTGGCTCAAATAGAAATTGGCCTGATGAATTTGGATCTGTTTTTTAAAACCCTAATATTTACTGTTTGACAGACTGGATATTTTGACTCATGTCCCATATTACATGTTGGAGGTTGGAGTTGTGCATGAAAAATGGGTCACGTTTTTGTGCCAGATAGCCGTACACAGCTCAATTTTACCAACAAGTTCCTTGGTTCTGATCTTTTCACTTACTTTTTTGCTTTGCTTATGTGAAGAATATGAAATTTTGAGTCATGACAGGTCTTTTTCTTGGTCTATTATCTTGATGAAATAAGACTAAATAAGAAAAAGAACACGCATTAATATTCTTGAGAATTCATAATTTTCTCTAAATACACTGTATGAAGCATTGTTGCTTGCATCAGAGCCTTCCCTTTTTAAAATAAATTTTATTACAGCTATTGATACTGTTTTATGCTTAAATAAGAAGAATAATATTCATCTTTAAGATACAACGGTTTGTTCTTTCAAAGTAGGAAATATCAGGCTCATCACAGAATTTTTTTCCTGTATGCCATCAGTGTACTTCTTTAAATTACCTCAGTTTATGTAGAACATCACTAATTTATAACTGCAGTTTACAGATTGGATTATTACATTAAAATGAAAAGTGTAAAAGTAGGGCTTGCAAAATATTCTACTTTGTGGCAATGTTGTAGGATAGTGATACCTAGTAAGATTTAAAACCTCAGTCAACAGACATGCTTCTTAGATCTCAGACTGAGTTTATCTTATGAACAAGAAAGCCCTATTCCTTTCTGTGTTTGTAGAGTCCTGTTATGGAAATGCACATACACTATAGGAGGGGAGAGAAAATGCTTAACACATCAGCAGAGATATGAAGTGGCAAAGCCAGAACCAGAATCTGGGGTAAAATCACAGCCCTAGCAAAGACAAAGTGAGTTTTATTAAACTTTACCCTTTTTTCATTGTTTTGCCCTGAGCAGCAAGGAATTTTGATTGCCAGTGTAAATGTACCAAGCTAGAAAATTGTCAGTCTTGTCTTCCAGAAACTACATCCAGGAAAGACTTTGACAGGAGAGAAGCTCAAGCAGTCCAACCCCATAGTGACAGTTGTCTTGGACACACTAGGCTGTAGTCATCTGTTGAATAACCACTTCAGGATGATGTAATGGGTGAGTTTGCGTTGATGCCTTTACGATAAATATCCTGCATATTCATTCCAAGTATTTCTCAAAAAGCAGAGCATGGAATTGCTTAGAGCCCCAGATGGAGCCAGAGCCTTGGAAACTGAACACCTAGCATCACCTCCTGGGCTCAGTACTTCCTCCTTAGGTCTTCCCAAATATAGAATGAAAAATGGAGGCAACCAAATACAGAGGCTGATTTCAGACCACATCATAAGGTTTGCTTAGCAGCACCTGCACTGATTTGACTTGTTACTTCTCTCTTGAACAAGGCACTACTTGATTTGGGTAGTATAGGTGCTGGTGAGGCCACATTTTCTCCATCACTTGGTGTACTATTGATCCTTAAATATGACTCAATGATAAAAAGTGAATCATTGAAGAATTAAGAAAATCTGCTTTCTCTGTTAAGTTAAACAGAACAATGGCACTAAATGAAAATATATACTTTTCATAATATTTCTTTATAAATTGAGTTTTTGTAATGATCATATTCACAGAAATACCCAGACTAAGAGCTGTAGCCAGGCCATTGTGCAGTTCTGCTCTCTAATGTAGTGTCTCACTTGTTAGATATTGTATCTGAGTGAGTCCTTCATTTCAAATGCGTTTGAAAGTATGTGTCTGTGTATAATTAACTGATAAATAATCACTGGAGAAACAAAGAGAAAGTGTTTTAAATCAACACCTGGGCAAAGGTCTGTAAATTAGCTTAAGACTGAGGGGAAAACAGTGCAGTTTTGTCTTCCTCAATCTAAAGTCTGTGATTTTTCATCTGAATTTACAAACCCAATTGTGGAGCAGCTGTGGCTGTTCATTGTGGGCCAGTTTCTTAACAGGATTATGCCACTTGACCTGAGAAAGACCTGAGCAAGGTCATCTGAGTTTCAGGTTTAAACAGACAGCAGCCAGGTCTCTAAAATCATGTAATTCAATATGAGGTACTGAATGCCCTCTCTGTGGTAGACTGGACTGCATTTTTCCTGTTTTCCCATTTCTCTGTGAGCTAAAATATTCCACCACAGTGCTCCATTCAGGTTGGGCAGTCACCTCTAGAACTGGGCTTCTGCTGTTGAATAAGAGTTTTCGTGGCCTGTCTTCTGCTCTGAGCATGTCTGAAAATTAGCAAGAGGGTATTAGGGGGAAAAACAAACAAACAAAAAAACAAACCTATTTTCAGAAACTGCCTTTATTACTATGTTTGTAGGATTATTAACCAAGGTTTGCATGTTAACTGCACTGAATTGTGTAGCAGGTAGTCAGATCAGAAAACTTAAAATAACCTTTAGGCATTGCAATTTCAACTACTTACTAACATATCCACTCTTTGGTGCAATGGAAACAAAGCCAGAAAAACTCATCCTAGGCCAAGATGACACTAAATTCAGAGTAGTGTTGAAGACATTTTCAAGACACTTTTCAAAAAGCTGTGATCTGGAAGATTTCAGATTGTAAAGCTGTGACTGGCTGTCTCTGATCTGAAATGCACTGTACAATGAATGCTGTTATGTGCTATTTCTGATTAAAGAAATGCCTGATTATCTTTATTTTTCGGTGAACTATGCAGCGGAGCTCAGGCAGAGTCCTGACTGGCAAAATAGCATGTCAAAATACCAGTAATGGCTTATACATTGGAATTGAAGTGGATGTAGTTTTCAGGAGATCTGGAAATAATGGCCATACTAGTGGAATAGTATTGGCAGCTAGGGTTATGAACGGAAAAAAAAGTAGATAAAACTGAATCAGTCAAAATTGCTTTAGCAGGGATGTAGAAGAATTTCTACTGGAATAAACGGGTCTGGACTCAGAGAAATGGCTCAAAATAGTCCTCAGATTCGTGGAAAGAAGACAATGACTGTAAATGTCACTTTGAGAGGACAAAACTGTAACCCTGGCATATGTATTCATTGGAACAACCTGCTCACTTATACTTGGTCTAGGTAAGTGAAGAAACCTTATCTTGTCCTAGGAATCTTGGGCTGAGTGAATATGAACTAATTTAGTTTAAACTAAGAAGAGATAAAAATAGGATGTTAGCTATGGTTTTGTCAGCTGTTCAGATAAACTCAAGTTTCAACTGCTCACTTTGCAATGCAAATGAAAATGAGCCAGTTTCCATCCAGAAGAAACATTGCAAGGTTAGTATGGCACATCGCCGGAGTCAGTAAGCTCTACTGAGAACCTGGATAGGGTTGGGCACACTGGAAAGCAAGTTAAATAAACACTCAGAACCTCATCTGTGCATATGGCAATGCCAGAGTTGTCCACAAGGGACTCTGGTAGTTGCCACCCAGACACTAATGAGGCTTTGTCTCTGCAGTCTCTGCTTTCATCCTTTTCTATTTCTTACTTCTTTCTTCACTTACCTCTTCCTCTATCCCCTAAATTTTTATCTGTCCCCTGTCTGCTCCTTTTTTTCCTCTCATAGACCCACTTTGCAGAATGTTAAGTCAATATTACTTGAGTTTGCACTGAGGTTTCACACCACATTTTATTCTGAATAGAGTCGAGAGTAGGCCAAAACTGTGTAATAATCCAAACTGAAAAAAACACAAGGGAAGGCTCCAAGATGTACCACTCTCCACTTTTGAAATCCTTCCTCAGACTGAGGTGACTGAAGCAGATATTGCCCTGTCTCAGAAATTAGTATCTTCAGCATTTTTATCCTTTTTATCAACGCTTTACCACTTTGTTCGTTCCATCTGGTTCAGAAGGAAGAATACTCAAACCAAATTGGCACTGCCACCTCTTTAGAATAGTCTTTTTGCAAGCTACCTTTAACTTACTGACATCTGAACGCTAGCTGTAATCTCTCCTATAGATAAGATAGACTGATCCCTATTTGTATTATTACTGTATATTCAAATATAGTGTTTGAAAATGCTTTTACTTAGTTTTGCATAGCCCTGGGAGTGGAGTAACACTAGATTTACAACAAGACATCAACTTGGTCTCAGCCTCACTTGCAACAAGTTAAGAGTAAGAGTATAGGAAGGACTCCAGCTCTGAAACTCATATAGGTATATCTTCAGTGCTTTCCCAGTAGTTTGATAAAGGATAAGGCAACACCAGATAAAATTTCACACAGGACAAGAGTGGTAAACACAGAACAGACTGCTGTTGGCCTCATTTTTATGGTCCCCAAATCAAGAGGTTTTTAAGAGGGATTTACATGTGGTCTTGAGGAAAGTGTGTTATTTCTTAAGAAAAGATTTTATTTCAGATAAGTGGAGGTGGCTATGCTAATTTTCTCTCCAGCTCAAGAGGAGAAAATCCAGTTCTACAATCCAGCATTTGTTACACTTTCTTTCTGGGTATTGGTTTTGTTGTTTGTTTTTCTTGGGGGTGGAGGAAGTGTTTCATGGATGTCTTTTTTTCACTTTAATAACCCTCTTTGGTAACAAATTATGGTAAATCTGGACAATGCTAGAAGTTTAACGGTCCACTGGCAGGCACTATGTTCCACAAATGCTTCTGGGCGCTCTAGGAAGCCATAGGAGAAACATACCCATGTGGCACCATTGGGGTTTTATTCCCTCTGGCACTCATGCAAGTAGACACAAGCTGGCTGGAGGTCTCTTCAGCCTGGGAAGATGCCAAGTGGGTGAAGCTTCTGTTTCACCTCCTCCACAGATGCTCTCTGCGTGACTCATCTGGCACCAGGGCTGCATCTACAGTCATTAACATCCATCTTTATTATTAAGAAACAATGAGCACATTAAAAATAATTTTAAACTTATTCTAAAATAAAGATAGATACATGTCATGTAGTTTAAGGATAATAAAATAGAGTTATATAGTGTATTCTGTATAGTGTACTTACAACTTTTGAACTGGTTTAGAGTAGAACTTTGTGTCCTTCTATGTAGTGTATACAGATTGGTTGATGGCATTGCATTCTTCTGCAAAAATATAGGCCTTTTAAAATACTCTTCGGTTTCTTAATTTATTTCATTGCAGTTTTGCTATCTTATGGCTGTTATTTCAAGACACAGAAAACAGTGTCTGGAACACACTGTCTTTAGTGCAAATGTACTGGAGAAATATTTCCTAATTAGAACAGAATACTTCAGCATCAGTACATCTTCCAGGGAAAAACAAACAAAAAAAAAAACCCCACAAAACAAACCCTTTGTGTTTTCTTCTTAAAAATAGAGAAAGCTTAGTGCTGGTGACAGGAAAACAGTAACTTGTCTTTTGTGAATACTGATGAGATTGCTTAAGAGGATATTCTTTTAACAATTAGTGATTTTGCTAATTGTTAGGATGAGACCTAATTCAAGTAGTGACAGGCAAGTTAAGTAACAGAAAATTCTCTTTTCAAAAGGGCTAAACTCTGTGAATCTGAAAAGTGGGTATAAGCCTCTGCAGGCAGAGGGGAGATTTGGACCGGGGCAGCCTCCATGGTAGGGAACCCTGTATCCACCAACTAAATGTGAGAACTTGTTGCAACGCTAATATTACAGTAAAAATACCTTAAAAGACCAGAGGTTAATTCTGAGAAACTCAAATGGGGTAGGGGTATGAAGTAAATGTTGGTGACATGGACATGGAATTGAGTGCACCCTCAGAAAGTTTGCTGATGACATCAAGCTGTGTGGTGCAGTCAACATGCTGGAGGCAAGAGATGCCATCCAGAGGGACCTGGACAGGCTTGAGAGGTGGGCCCATGCCAACCTCACGGAGTTCAACAAAGCCAAATGCAAAGTCCTACATATGGGTCAGGGAAATCCCAAGCACAAATACAGGCTGGGTGGAGAGTGGCCTGAGAGCAGCCCTGCGGAAAAGGCCTCGGGGGTGTTGGTTGACAAGGAGATGAACATGGGTCAGCAGTGTGAGATCACAGCCCAGAAGGCCAACGGGATCCTGGGCTGCATCAAGAGGATTGTGGCCAGCAGGTCAAGGGAGGTGATTCTCCCCCTCTACTCTGCTCTCATGAGGCCCCACCTGGAGTACTGCATCCAGATTTGGGTCCCCAATGCAAGAAGGATGTTGAGCTGTTGGAGCAGGTCCAGAGGAGGGCCACAAAGATGATCAGAGGGCTTGAGCACCTCCCCTATGAGGACAGGCTGAGGGAGTTGGGATTGTTCAGCCTGGAGAAGAGAAGGCTCCGGGGGGACCTTATAGCAGCCTTCCAGTACCTGAAGGGGGCCTACAGGAGAGATGGGGAGGGGCTTTTTACAAGGGCATGCAGTGACAGGACAAAGGATAATGGATTTAATTTGGAAGAGGGCAGATTTAGACTAGATACTAAGAAGAAATTCTTTACTGTGAGGGTGGTGAGACACTGGAAGAGGTTGCCCAGAGAAGCTGTGGATGCCCCATCCCTGGAGGTGTTCAAGGCCAGGCTGGATGAGGCTTTGAGCAACCTGGTCTAGTGGGAGGTGTCCCTGCCTATGGCAGGGGAATTTGAACTAGATGATCTTCAAGGTCCTTTCCACCCCTAGCCATTTATGATTCTATGATTCTAAATAACTGTTGATTCATGCATGGAATTAGGAAAACACAGCAGCTCCTCTGCAAAATAGGAAATGTTGTGAACATAGAGAGGGGCAACAGTTTTTACTCCTCCCTCAGTGGTGGTTATTTTGAAAAAAGGGATTCTAGATAACAAAAAGATTCCCTGTTTTATTTATCCAGTCATGTGATCAGTGTTTCTGTCATCATGCTTGGAAGGAATGGACCAGAGTTTCTGAGTATCTCTCTCCTGTTAACAATGACAGAGTCATCCCTCCAACCAAGTCCTATCCCCACTCCTGTCCCTAGAAAAGTTCCCGTTGTACAGGGTGCTGAAGAATAAGGTTGTCAGTGATTGTTTCTCTAGCTTACACATTACATAAACTTTTAAAGACAGGTCTCATATCCATCTGACAAAAAGATGTGTATAGAGAGAGAGAGGGAGCATCTTTTTTATTGGCCTGCATCCCCTAGAGTGAAGTAAAGAGCAGGTACAGCATTTCCACTCCAACTTAGAAATGATTTAAGTCTACTACTGTATATTCATCTCAGACCAATTAAATTTGTTTTAAAAAAACAAACAGACAAACAAACAAGCAACCCTCCAAAAACATGTGTGAATTTGAACTAGAGCATTTCTGGTTCAGAATATGGCCAAGAAAACTGTTTAATTAATATGACTGAACAGGGAAAGAAAATGGAAAAAAGATAAGACTGTACATTAGTTATGTTTCTCAAGGCTTTTTAGTGTGGAATGGTATTCTAAAAACCGAGCTAATAGAGAATTAAACCTCACGCTCCTCAAGGAAGCGTATAAACAGGAGGGGGAGCGACTGTTTACGAGGGTGGATAGTGATAGGACAAGGGGGAATGGTTTTAAATTAAGACAGGGGAGGTTTAGTTTATAGATTAGGAGAAAGTTTTTCACCCAAAGGGTGGTGGCACACTGGAACAGGTTGCCCAGGGAGGTCGTGGATGCCCCATCCCTGGAGGCATTCAAGGCCAGGCTGGATGTGGCTCTGAGCAGCCTGCTCTAGTGGTTGGCGGCCCTGCATATGGCGGGGGGGTTGAAACTAGATGATCACTATGGTCCTTTTCAACCCAGGCCAT
>WKFP01014819.1:690793-710736 GCA_011057875.1 Pterocles orientalis
CAGAAAGGGTGGTGGCACACTGGAACAGGTTGCCCAGGGAGGTCGTGGATGCCCCATCCCTGGAGGCATTCAAGGCCAGGCTGGATGTGGCTCTGAGCAGCCTGCTCTAGTGGTTGGCGGCCCTGCATATGGCGGGGGGGTTGAAACTAGATGATCACTATGGTCCTTTTCAACCCAGGCCATTCTATGATTCTATGATTCTATGATTCTCACATGGTAAACAAATGTTGTCAGTCCCCTTTCTATTAGGAATATCCATGAGTGTTTTTTTTTAAATTCTGTGTGTGAATAAAGATAATTGCCAGGCAATTTTCTAAATCCATTGTATCATTCACAATATGAGTGATTAATTACTATCATCTAGAGAAACACCATCTGTACTTAATCCACTATAAAAAGAGAAAATATAAAAGAGATGGATGCATTGTGATTTCATCTGTCTGAGAAATGCCTATAGCAAGATCAGGACAAGTTTTATTGTGAGATACAACGACATAAAATTGTAGCAGATGTTTTGTGAAAACTATATGGAAGAACACATAAAAACATCAATTGCAAAAGAAATACTGAAAATTATTAGGTTACGGATCACATCAAAAAGGCTGTCAGCTGAATGCCCCAAATTCAAATGACCTAAGGATATCATCATAATACCAACATTTGTAACTGTTAGAGATTGAAAGTTCATGTGGACATTATGATTACTAGTGACATATGGTACATTGACAGAAAGAGATTTTGTATTTCTCTGTCCAATACAAAGATAATTCAGGTGAAACTTTTATTACTCTTATGTAGGAAAGTTAGCTGATTTATCAAATGACCACAATTTTATTGCAAAATAGCACAAAATACATCCCGTATATTTTCCTATGGTTCCTTTCCTTCCTCATGTCTTTGTGTTTTTCTGTCTCTAATTTTAAAACTGCTCATTTGCTTGTTAGTATGACAGTTCAAATGCCCTTAAAATATGCTGAGATGGCTGTAAAAATTAAAACAGGATATTGATTTTGCTATATTCTTGGCTTTTCACTATTGCATTTTGTTAATGTGACTTAAGCTGATTTTTCTGTGCTCAAAATCTGCACACTCCATTTTAAATTATAGGTCGGTAGATTATATTTATTTTCTATCATACTTTGAGAGACTATCCCAGGCTCAAAAATTGCTTGGTGTTGTCACATGGTGAAATCTGTGTGGCACTCCACTGCACAGATTACACTAGTTATTATCCATTCAAAGTAAAATTTAAAAACAAGCAAGTACAAATCAACACATTCCAGAAGGATTTCCAATTGTAAAGCCTCCAAATATTTTGTGTGTTGACAATGACTGACTGAGTTAAAGCTGTAATTTGCTCTGGCAAGTGCACCCCACACACCCCATCACTGGCAGAGGTAAAGCTTCAATGAAATTTTTTAGCTTCATCAATTTGCACACCCACATCTGCCTGCTGAGAAAACAGAAACCACCAGCTCGTTTTGAAAAGGACCAAGCACACAGGATTTCCTGGCTTCTCCCTAGCAGAACACCTGCACTGGCTTGCTAAATACCCTCACAGGCTACATGGCAAACTCCACAGGGTCAGGGCACAAACACTACAGTGATGTAGTTCTTGCCATAAATGTGCTGCCTGGAATGGCACTGGCTGGTACCAGTGGTCCCTAATGATGCTGGTGTACTGTTTGTGGGATAGCCTAAGCCCAGGCAACTCCCAGAATGGAAAAGCAGCCATACGTTTGGGTCAGGAAGAGAGCTTGGCCATATGGAAGTAAGCTGGTCAGTATTTTGTTCAGAATTAGTTTTCTGGTGTAGGTGAACTCTACATGTATGAAGGTGTACATCTCTGCCCAAAGGATCCTACTAAAATAAGGGTGCCCATGGAGCAGCCCCTGACCCTGAAGCCAAGAGGTGCAACTGCCCTGCATCCATGCGGTTTAGGGATAACGCCTTCTGCAACTGTTACCCCTGTCCATGTAATATAACCTCTGGATCTCTTCTGGGCGCTGTGTTACAGTCCAGTGCATTATTTAGTGTGTGCTTTTCCAGTTCAAGCTGTCTGAGAGAATATGAGAACTGTGTTGCAGGCCACCAGCGCAGGGGGGTTACAGCACAATAAATGACCATGCATGTTGCATACCTCTGGGCTGTGGCATGAGGAAACATGGGAGCTTTGAGGGTTCAAAGTTTGTCCAGATAGAGTTGAAGGAGTGTGGATAGTATGGTAGAGGGAGCCAACCCCACAATATCCATGCAGACTTGGAAGCAGTCCTTGGACTGAGCTGTTATGGGAAACCTTTCCAAGCTTTGCGTGGGAGAGAACAGAAAGGGCTACCAGCTAATCAGCATGGACAAGCATGGCTCAGTGTTTGATATTACCTCTGATTGACCAGGATAGACACATCCGAAGTGACTTGTTTTGCGACATAACGATCACATGTTTTGAAAAAGGGGTAAGTGCTCTGTACATTCTTCCATGTAACACTGCTTCTTACACGTAGGATTAATCTTTTCCCAAGTAGTGTTGTCATGTGTCTGAGTTTCCCAAGACCTTTTTCCCTGGAAGTCTTTGAAGTTTTCACTTAATTACTGAAGTGCACAGTGGTTGTGTCCGGACAGTAACATTTCCCTAGCTGCCAAATATTTGCTATTGTCATACATATCCACACCAGTTTGGCAGCTCAGCTTACATATAAGTGAAGTGAGCTGAATGCTTCCAGGAAACACTGGCTCTGCAGCTCAAGCGCTGAATGTGTCTGCATACACAGAGTCCTCCTGACAGGCCTCAACTTCCAGCATGCGTTGGAAATCCCAGACAGAGCCATGGTAACCCTGGTCTCAGTGAGATGGAGCAGTGACTGATGAGCATGCCTGATGCCTTAATCTTTGCATGTGTTGGCTGTTTTCTGTTTATCTTGATGTAATTAACCAAACAGTCCCCATATTAGTTCATGTAGTGTCGTGAGAATTGGTATCTTCCTTTCCTATCAGTTACAGCTGTCCTTCCCTGATTTGACTCCAGTGCACACACTGTACTTCTTGCAGTGACTCATATACTGAAAAACATTGTAACCACATGAAAACTCCGAACTGACCTAGAGAAGGCATACAGATGTGTTCAGATATGCAAATGGTAAATAATACTTAACACAGACCAAAAGAGCATGGAAAGCCAAAAGGCTTCACCAGCAGTGTAAATGAATGGGAGCAAGCTGAACTATTTGTACTTATGAACAATAAATTACCTCACACATATAGGTCCTTTTGTCTTCAAATTATTCTAGGAAGTTTGTAGCAAGGCAGATGATGTTCACAAGAGTTTGCACTACAGATCATGTGAAACAAAAACAGACTTTCAATTGATTATAAAGCTTATTTCATGTTAGATGCTTAGAGCTTTTCCTCTTCATTATCCACAGGAAAAAATATACATTTCAGTGGCCCATGCACCATCAAAGATAAATCTGCCAAATTTTATAATCAATTTTTCTTGCTTGAAAAGTTCATTTGTATTTTCTTATATCAACAGACATTTGTTTATAAACTGAGAACTGGCAGGTGATAAATTTCTGTTCCAAATGGCAAAACAGTCTCTCCCACAGTCATTCAAACCTCCTTGCAAATTCACATCTTGTGCAACTCAGCCTACTGCATTGTGAAACCTCGGTACAAACTATAGAGGGCAGGTGAGGATTGTAAAGCTGTGGAGGGACTTGTGCACTCAGTGTTCAAGCGCCTGACACAAGGTCTTTTTTTTGTACGGACCCAAGCCAGATGTTTATTCCAGCCAGTGACTTGCTCCGTCTCCCTCTGTTGAGAGATGAGTTTTCAATTTTCAAGTGCATTAAAAAGTTCATAATTCAAGACAAGAAAAAGGAAACACCAGTGAAATTTGTTTTGTAGATGGAGGCTAATATCAAATATTAACATTGAAAGTTATGTAAAAGAAAGACTATTGTTTATATTTCTCTGTTTCTTTTGTTTTTCTGCCACCAGAGTTGAACTTCTGTCAACACTTCTCAAAGTATTAATAATTCAACCATTCACTCCTGGCTGATGTGTGGCATATAGTTTCTCTTGGTCTCACTGCAGTGCATTGTGTTTTCTGTTGCTACCTTCGTATTTAAAGATTGCAAACTGTGGCGCTCTACAGATAGATGCCATTAGAGTACTGAGTGGGAAAGGAGCAGTGTATACCCTTACTTTGCTCTTTCCAAATGGCTGATGACAGTTATTTTGGAATAGTCACAAACATAGTATTCAAGGGAAGAGTGTAATCAGATCTATCATTCAGGTCTCTTATAAGCATTTGACAACAAAACATTTAGTTTAGTAAATAACTCCTTTCTACTGTAGAGTTGAGAAAAAAGAAAGTGCAGATGTTTAGAACTTTTAGATGACACGGAAACTCTGATGTATAAACAAACCAGTGCAGTGGGTGGAAGAAAATCCCAAAAGAGAGGAAGAAATAAGCTAAAAATACACAAAGGGATTTTTAAGCTGGTATAAGAGGGAAAGCAGCAATGGTGTCAGAATGCAGGTTTATCCATTTTCCTTCTAGTGCGTGATGTCTTTTTAACAAAGACCATAGCCAGGAAAAGTTTGCCTAATTTGGAAGCTTTTTGAACACAGTAATTTTCTAAAAAGTTTGAGGAAGTTTATGAAGGTCCATGACCAGGTAGAAGGAAAGGTTTTTATCCACACTTCTGATTTGTTTAAACTAAATATGAATTTGGAGAGTAAATCCTGTATTCTTATTCTTTAATAACCTTAAAAGGGAGAAGGAGGAGGGGAAACTATAACAAAATCTGTTGTTTTCATGATACGTGACTTTGGTTTTAAGATTTTTCAGCTATGTAAGTAGAACAGAACATTGACCCAGGTATATGGTCTTATAACAAAGTTTCAGTTCTTAATTTTTTTTACTTCTCAAGTCAGTGATCATCAGATAACAGCCCCATTTCTGTGATGAAAGCATGAAGTGAATAACTACTGCACAAAGCAAGACTGGATCTATTATCTTCACAGATGCAGTCTAGCCCTGCTAAGGATTATCCTTAAAGACAGCATTTTCATGTCAAATGTGTGTCCACTTGATGACAACATGTCAACAAATTAACAGTTTTATTTTCTAAACATAGACCAATGCATTTCCAGATGTGTAAGTGTAATTGTGTAATTACTGCAAGTGTTAAATTCCCATGAGTAAATTCTTGAAATCACAAGGGGAAGTATTAAATCTTCAGAGCAGCTGAGAACAAAGCTGATTTATTTCAGAGAGTTTTCCTCTTGTTACTGAAGGTGAGAAACTAAGCTTGTGAACATGTCCAGTCCAGACTGGGTATATATACAGAAAGTCCCAGTACTTTCAGAAAAGATATTTGCAGATACTAATATTTTAACCAATAGAGTATTGGACTAGACCAGTGGTTCCCCAGAGTGAGTGTATTAGTGAGAACAGCAAGTCAATTGCCAGCTTGCTTAATTTGCTTCAGTAAGAGTTTCATAACCAATGTTGTGCATATTTATCTGATTTTTCTCTCAGAGAACTGATCACTCCTCCAGGCTAAAGGTATAGGTTTAGCGATAATTCATGAACCTAAGAGTACGGGCTTTTTTTATTAAACATAATTTATTTATAAGCAGGTTGGAAAACAACTTTTTCCCTCCTTGGCCTTTTGCCAAGAATTACAGATACTAACCAGACTCATTTTTTACCCTCTGAGCTTACATTTCGTACTTGGACTTTGTGTTTAATACTTTATATTCCTGAATGCCCCCCCTCCAAAAAAAAAAAAAAAGTGAACAGCACCATTCAGAGCATTTGGAGTTCTTCCTGAGACTATAGCATCTGTAGAATAACCCAAATCTACCATTTCTCTGGTTTGAAGGTATGTTAGAAATGCCTTTTCATTTGTGAAGTATTCGGACACTAGTCAAGACAACTTAATTTGCACTGAACAGCCAGGAGTGCAAGACTAGGATGTTATAGCTCCTCCCCAGTGTGTACTTCTGCTTTTCAAGCTCAGCACCAAACACCCCAGGCACGGAACTCATCAAGCAGTTTACACAGAAAACATTTTCTTTTCTTTCTATTAATACTGCATGAGCATTATCTTCCCTTTAAAAGCATCATTCTCTGGTGTGTTTTTTTTTCCAACCCGCCACAAATGGCAAAAGCACACAAAGAGGAGGAGCTGAGAAGCTGTGCTGAGCAGTATATGTGCAATGTGGGATCATGTCAATCCCTACTCCTCACAGATTAAAACTACAGGCAAGTTCCCTATACACAGCACCAACCAACTAGCATTTTTCTAGTTGGAAGAAGAAAAGTTTCCTTCTTGAGAGCATATTCTCTGTTCCTGCAGCCAAAGGGAGAAATGAGCTCTAAGCACAGCTGCAATTAGCAGGCACAGTTTGGGAAATCAGCTTTAAACTCTGATATTTGTGGTATTGTAGTGAGTATCACAAAGCTGGAGTTTTACTTGGTCTGGTTTTCCTTGCCAGAAAGCAGGAATGAAAGGCATGAGCAGGGGCTTAGCTTTTTTTTGACAGTGGACTGTTGATTTGGTTTATCTCATTTTAGGTATTCTAATGATAATATGACCACTTTGGTCTGAAAAATGAGTTAAAAACCTATTTCAGTAGTGCTCCTGGTTGCAACTAAAGGAACATAAGCACTGAACTTGACAATAATTTTAGATGCAATAGTTGTTTTCGTACCTTGAAACCACTTAATTTATTTTTTTTTTGTTTGAAGAATTGTGTCATTTCTTTGTATTTTACTTTTGTCTAGGAAGATGAGTTTGTCCCTATTAGAGACACAGTTACAGCAAGCCAGTGGAAAATTGCTTTAATAAACATCAATGTAGCATTTTACAGTAAACTCTATACTACTCTCTCTGTCCTTGCAATTTCCACTAGTGCAGACAACACTAACTTCATTTTCTATTTCTTGGTGAGAAAGATTGTATTTGGTTTTGTACTTTCTGAGTCATTTTAAGATTTTAAAGGATCAAACTAGTGTCCATGTATGCGCGGATATGATCTTTGTTACATGGAAACAAGCTGGAAGTGATTCCTTTGAAATCCCTGAAGTTGTCTCTGTATAGAAAACCAACCAGAACCAGCTCTTGAGGTTATCAAGATTGCAGATGAGAGGTGGAAAGAAAGGTAATCTTGTTTAGTGCTAGCTTTTAGCTGACTAGCTAAGAGATGAGTCAAAGTAAACTTCTAAACAGCTGCGCGCTTCCCTTGACGTAATTGCTGTAGTACACTATTGAGCAGGAAATGAAAAAAAATTCCCGTTACACAAACCATTGAAAAGTGCCTGTCTTTATGATAGACAAGACTTCGCAATTCTTTCAACCACAGTGAAGGGGAGTAGGCCAAGATGGGGGTGAAAATGGGGAGTGCAGTTGAAGGCATAGAAATATACTTTTCTTCCGATGAAAGAAAACTGCTATGGCTTGGAACTTTTTGACCCTCTTTACCTGCATTTTCGGGGAGTGAAGGAAAACCACAAAAAGTCTAGGTAATTACAATAACGCTAGATTGTGCTACTTAGAACTCATGAACAAAAGTAATGCTATAGTTGTTTATTGTTGTAAATGTTGCTTTGAGACACATATCCAACAAAAACGTGGTTTGAATTAGCAGTGTTTATCTAAAAAGCAATGAAACACAATGTTTACATCTGAGATAAGCAGGGAATCATGCTTAAATGGTTGTATAATTTTTTATGGACATTTGAGTGGCAAAAATTGCCGACATAACAAGGCTTTTATAAATGAAATAATGAGGAACTCTCTGCTACGAAGTGCTTAATTTAATTGAGAGACAGAATTTCTAATTGATGCAGAAGCCTCAAAGCTCCCATGACAGATTACGTAACACTGACAAGAAAAACAGAGGGAGAAAGAGAGCAGGGAAGGCTAGAAATGTACAGACAAGTACTAACAGAGAATTAAATTGTGTATCTGACTGTTGATGAGGTCTTAGAATGTTTTCTTTATAACATCTGACTGACTAACTGAATTCCCAGAATAAAGATTTCTACAGAGAGAGAAGTACCAACCAATGACAATTGGTCCTCAGGGCTGATCAGCACATCATTGCTGAGTTGTTAACAGATTTGTGCCCAGTGGCGGAGAACCTGAGACACTGAAAATTGGCATGTCAGGAGGAAAGGGTTCTCTCTTGTCTTTTCCTTATGTATTTCAGCTAGGAAGCATCAGATCCTGTACTTTTTCACACAAATCAGCATCTTACTCTATAAGCAGATGTCAGTGGAACTGCATGGGAATAAAGCTTCGATCAACAAGCAAAACTGCTGAGCAGCATGGCACTGCCTGTCATTCGTTCAGTATCCCTCAAAATAAATAAATTGTTTTACAGTGAATGCATTTGTTTTACCCTGTTGCCTACTAAAGTTTTGCTTATAAGCCTATCTTTCTTGTTAAGCTTCCTCAAATCAAGCATGACTTCATGAGCATGCAGTAAAAAGGTGAATGTATTAACCTGAAAATTCCATTAACAGTTTTCTACTTTAAATGAAGTAATAAAAAGTAGGAAGTAATTTTTCAAGTGTCAGAGGTAGGTTTATTAGGCATGGGGCTACAGTTTAAATGACAGAGATAGGCCATGTCTGTCTACCTTCATGGCTACCTGTAGCCATGTCTGGCTACGGTTTAAATGACAGAGGTAGGCCATGTTCAGTCTACCTTTTTACTTTCAGCTGAGAACAAGGGTGAGCTGCAACAGTGCTGTCACTGTGGACTTTTTCTCCTAAGCAGCTTGAATTGCAAGTGAAAACTATATAGTACCTGTCTGGTAAAGAACACATTTTTTGTTGTGGTCTGCATGTGTTCTCAAATATTATCTGAGAGCTTTATGCTGTGTTTTATATCTTCAGACAAATTACCAAATCTAAGACACCAATAGATATTTAAAACTATTTTGCAGTAACATTGAGATGTCCTACATGATATGAGGGAAAACAGGGAAGGGCAAGGTGAAGCACTACACTTTTCAGTGTTAAAAACGAAGAGCAGCTATTTTACTTCAGATCTTAAAAGTGAAGTTACAAGACATGAAAATTATTTATCATCTCTATCTTCAAAACAGGGAATTAGAGAGAGGCAGAATCAGGTTTTCAGAGGTGCAAAAAATAACTATGTCTCCAAATGTCAGTAGTAGCTGACGAAACCTAAATCTCTGATTTCCATGTCTGCTTCAGAAAAACTCTTCCTAAATGACTTCTCTGGCCGTGTATGGCCATGGCAGATCCAAGAATCAAGACCGAGACTCTTGGAGACTGTGATTAGATTAGCTTTTTTATCAACACCTTGCTGCTAGTCTAGATTAACTGGTTTTAAATTGCACCAGAGGACGTTTAGATTGGATATCAGAAAAAAATTCTTCACCAAAAGGGTTATCAAACACTGGAGCAGGCTGCCCAGGGAAGTAGTTGAGTCACCATCCCTGGAGGTACTTAAAAGACCTGCAGATGTGGCTCTTAGGTTTAGTAGTGGACTTGGCAGTGTTAGGTTAAGGATTGGACTCAATGATCTTAAAGGTCTTCTCCAACCTAAATGATTCCATTATTCCATGATTCTATTAAAGCTCTGCTGAGCTGTGCTAACCCAAAGCAGAGAGCAGGAGGAGACATGTAGCACCAAGCTGCTAGGTAAAGGCTATGTTGCTTTCTTTAGAGAAAACATCTCTGGAGAAATTTCTTGGCATGCTGATGTCCCCCACATGCCATAACTTACTAGATCTCTGCACCCCACCCTGACCCCAAAAAAACATAAAACTAAAACTTTGAAAATGTCCTGGACAAAATAATAAATAACAAAAAAATTACAACCTCCAAGCACTTTTAAATCCCAAAGGGATTTTCACAGGTGCCAGTCTCTGTGTTTGTGAGTTTCAGAGGCTCCAGAAAGGAACTATTCCTTTTGACTATACAGTCTCATAAAATGTGGAAATACCCACACTGAGACCTAGGATATATCCCAAGTCCTATTTCAGAAGTAGATTTTTATTCAACATCCCAGGTTTTTTATTTTGACGTAGTCTGAATGATACTGAGATATTTTAGCCTTATTGATTTACTGATTTATTTTCAGTGTTCTTTCCTGTAACACATTAAGGATGAGTGGTTTTTCTCAGTCATGAAATAAAGGTACTCTCAGCTGTGGTAAGCAATCAATCAATTAAGAAAGAGTAAGGAGAAGGAAAAGACCCTGGGGAGGCAAAGTGTTTAGCTTTTTTGTTTTGGACTCTCAGAACACACCCTAAAACATGCAGAGAGATTAAAAACAAGTATTGAGAGAACTAAGTACTACCCAGCCATTGTCAGAAACCTGAGCTAATAGTCAGACCTTGCACTGTAACCGGCAAATCAGTAAATGTTGGCTCTGTCAAATTTTGACTTCAGTGAATCCGAGCTTAAGGGAATGCTGCTGTCATTTGCTTGGTTCCCAGCTGCACATAGTTCACTGCACAGGCTCTACCCTGAGAAAACCTGACTAACCACAGTTGCTGTAGTGCTTAAAAAAGGCAAAGTCACTTCTCAAATAAGTAAGCTTTAAAGAACCTGAAGAGCTATCATGGTCAACAACTCAGTCGCCACTAAATATGGTTGGTTTTTGCACTAATACCTGATATCTCTGTCTTTTCCACTTAGATACAATTACATTTTTGCACCAGTAATTACACTGAAGCTGTAAGAATGCTTTTTTGTGTCTCCCTACTTAAGCACCAGCCTTTGAACCTCTCAGCTCCTTGTGGAAAGAAAAGCAGACCTGCAATCAGGACACTTAGCAATCGGTACTAAGCCAAGCTGGTTTAGAGAAGCTGATGCTGATTCAGATGAGGGCTGGGCAGTTGAAGCGATCTGAGCCCCAGATCTTACTTACTACTGAAGAATATCTGGGACTTTGTGAAGATACTGGTAGTAGAAGGGTGCTCGTGTCTGGACAGCTCAGATGTGGAAATGAACCACTCTCAATTTTCTTGACAGTCTGCAGAGAGCAACAGAGATGGTTTCTTTACTCAGGTTGGCTTTTCATGAGCATATGTAGAATAACCCCAAAGACAATGGTGGAATGTTTTAGACTGTCAAAAAATGATGCATTTGTGTTTATAGATTAAACTGCTGTCCTGTAAAGTAATGAGAGATTTGAGGACTTACATCACTCTAGAAGTATGAAGTGGATGGACACTGGCCTGGAGTCACTCCATTTAAGATGCTTCTTGGAGGGTTAGTGCTGCCTCCTGTAGTATTGCATCTGTAGCCTTAGACAGATAGACATATTGAGACATGTTTGCAGAAGGTATTGCAAACCAAACTGCCTGTTACCTGCTTGTACATAGCCTTTGCATTAGTTGATGCGTGCTATCTTGCACTCTCATAAACTTACTATGCGGGCAATGAGATTATTTCAATAGGAAGATAAGCAAATTAAGAAGATAGGGCAAGACCTTTCTGGTTCAGCTCTAAAAATGTTAAGTTGGCAAGTGTATGTCTGAATTGTATTTCTGTATAATTATTTCAGGAAGTAATCACACAGAGCAATCATACAATTTCCTGGTGTTAGTTGCCCTTGGTCGGTTAAGGTCATGTCAGGCTCAGGGTCAGGTTGTACAATCCTGTACACAGGAGTTCACTTCCAGGTTCCCTCCTGGTTGGAAGCTGGAAATAAGTCAAAAACTAGCTACTTGGTTTTCCTGTGCAGTCTGTGGTGTTTCTGAAAGGCATTCTGCCAGCACTTTATCCAAAGTCTTTGGATATAAAACTTCAGAGGAATATTCTATTAATATTCTAAGGCTGCATGTATTTGTCCAATTGGGTCGATAACTCAGCAAGTAGTTCAACACATTTTAATCCTTGTTTTTTCATTTAGGTTTCATTAGTGAGTGAAAGGATATCTTGTGTAATATTTGTTATGCTATTTCTTTTTGTACATTTAAAGAGAGTAGATATTAATTATATCTTCACTGTTAACACTACAAATGAATTGGAAAAAAGTAGTAGATGTCAGATGCAATGTGATTTCTTGGGGGCTGTTCTTGTGAAAAAGTTCACATATCAAACCATGGAAAACTGAGTTTGAAACTTTTCCTGTTCCCTATCCTTTAGAAATCAAAAGGGGTTGACATGTTCTGAAGACAAATAAGCCAAGTTATATTTAGCTCTTCAGATACAGATTTCTTTGCTCTTTTTTTGTTGTTTTTCAGACTTTTTTAGCTGTTGTAAAACTTGTCTCTTGCCCTCCAGTGGATCCTAACACACAAGGGAATCAACGGGGAATAGGAGAATCAGCTAATTTATTTTCAAAATTAAACAAAAATGTTCTCCTCTAATAACAACTGGAGAGAAGAAACAGCACTACTAGGGCAATGCTTATAGTACACTACATTTTGCAAGAAGTGTTTAGAGTGCAAGTTTGGCAGAGACTTCGACTATATATATAGACACTGACAGAGTATTCGGCTTTGACTAATAGAGGGCTCTGGGCTTAAGACATATTTTAGTGGAGATTTCTCTTAATACACATCTGTAATCAGGTGATCATGAGAGAATCTAGATTCGTTTGCTTAACTGTTTCCAGCTCTTTCTGTTAACAAGACTGAGAGTTCAACCTATGTGCACTCTGAAGGTTCAAGATAAAAGTTCACAACATGTCAGTCCTTAAATGTACTCAACAGTCCTTAAATGTACTATTGTTTTTTTGAATCAAATTATCATCTGAATACTTGAGTATACTGGATGAGTGTTTCATAGAAATGTTGCTGGTGTGTGTAGGCTCTATTCCTTAGAAGTCACTGTCTATTATATATGACTTGAACTACAATTGCCATCAAATACAAATGTTCCCATGCTTATATATGGCTTCACTTCCCAAAAGAGGGAACCAGAGCACTGAACAGGTTTCCAGCCTTTATCCTCCACTGCTGTCCCACTTCACAGCCTTCATTTGTCCCTGAGGCAATGAGGAATGGTGACAATTGAAAGATCTCCACTACCTCCTGCAACATGACTGTGCCAGTTCACCAGGAGCACTCGTCACCCTTTCCTGAATGGTGTAGAAAGCCAACCCTGCCTCCTCCACTTGCCTTGCAGTCCCAATGCAGGAAGAGCTCTGCTCAACATCAGCAGAAATGCAGCCTGCGAGAAGAACAACACCAGGTGCCCAGGTCACTCTCTCCACAACATAATGTCCAGACGAATTTTTTTCCCATTTGTCTTCCCTAAAAGGCTCATTGGCATTTCCAAGCAAGTAGAAGCTACTTTGTTTCTAAATAACAGCAAGACTGCTTAGAAGACAGATGGTTTTATTGAATTCAGCTGGCACGGTGTGCCTTTCAATGTTCTCTGGCATTGCAGTAGGAATAAGCAAGAACTGTCACCTATAGTACAACTATGCTAAACAGTCTTGCCTATGGTAAATGAAAGTTCTTACAGAGAGAGGCTGCAAAGCAACACTAGAGCTATCTTTTGAATGTGCCTTTATCCCTTACACAATTTTGATCAAGGTTCAAGGTTGACTTACACAGCACACTACAAAGTCAGGAAGGATATTTGCTGCGTGCCAAAAGCTGGGTCACTGCTGTTCCTAGGTTAATATACCTCATTTCTAAAGAAGGCTAAATTTCCTGGACACAGTGCCATCATGGCATAGCTGGTTGTGTGTCTAGCCAGAGCTGGCTCGGTCTTGAGGCACCCTATGGCAAAGTGTGGTGGTAACACGTCCTTAGGCAAGGTGCTGCAGAATCTGTATTTAACAAATCTGGATTTCAAACAGAGAACACAAAACTCAAAATTCAGCAGCTTTGGTTCTGTAAAGAGTGCTTAAAAATGGTGGAGTGGCCTAAAGAAAGTAATATAAGAAGTCAAATGCTGTGAAGGCATTTGTTTACAGTGAGATAGCAGGAAACACATATAGGGTATCTCCCACCCCTCAGAGCTAGCCATTTGAGACACTTCTATAAAGGAGTCAATGATATCCATTAGGATCTTGGCCTTCAACCCACTCACAAGAGTAAGCTTTGATAGTGACTTTTGAAAGGTCTAGGCTAGGCTCACCCTTTTTCAAGAGGCAGTAGCAGAGTGACCGGCGATATCTAGTACTGTAACAGCTGGGCCAAAATGCTTGCCTGGCAAGTGGGAAGTCAGAGTCACAGTCTCTCATAGCTGGATGTAAGCCCTCATTGCTTGAAGCTGGAGTGCACACTCTGAGGAAGCTCTGAGCAGCAGGAGCAGGGGCATCTGTCTGGTTTGTAGCTGCACCTTGAGGCACATTAATGCAAAGTACAGAGTTGAACCGGATTTTCTTAGAGCCTCATTAGACTGGTTGCCCTAATCACCATCTCACTGCCTTTTTTTGTCACACATGAATTCAATGAAGAAAGTGATTTCCATGTAGAAATTAAGCAAGGCATTCATTTTCAGGCAATAGTCCAGGACAGAGGGATACACAAGCTGGAGTGAGATGCCAAAGCCCTAGAGGGATCCAGTGCCTCTCCTCTGTGCAGACCCTGGACGGAATGTACTCTATCTGAACAGATCTCAAGAAGCTCACTAACCCCTACAATGGCCATCATGAAGCCCGTTTTGAGACTCGTTCCAGGCTTTGCATAAAGGACACCACAGCAGCAGGGGGTAGATTCCCCTTGGGAGGGGCAAAGGGGGAAATCCAGTAGGACTTTGACACTGGAAAAAAGGACTTTCAGAAATGTTCATTGATGATGTGAAGAAAATATATTACATCAGGATCACACTGCTTCATTCTGAAAACATTTATATCTACTTGAAGATACAGACATTCAATTCTCATCCATTATACTGCCTGCGTAAAGCTTTTGACAAACATTCCTTTTTGACTGGGCAATGAATAATAACCCATGATTTGTTTCAAATTATATCACTGTTGAACTACTTAATAAAGACATGAAATCTTACCATGGAGTCACCTTAATATAGTATTGCTTGTCAGAAAATGTATTTGATTACAGTCCTTTTAGAATAAGTCTATTATAGGATATTTTGTTAGTCATAATGGATTTTAGCTATTTCCGAATAATGCACTAAACTGATCCCAGATGGCATAGATAAATGGTCTGACTGGTGGTGGCAAGATTCCTGTTCACAAATATTCACCTTGTGAAATAGATGAGCAAATGTAAGATGAGGGAGATCAAAGAGCATAGATATTTAGGTGATTGGGTGAAGTGTAAACATCACTAGTCTGGGAGCTAGAGGAGATGAGGTGAATCAAAGAATGTTCAGACAAAGGAGTCAGAGGTTATTTTAAGAAAAAAATTTGAAACTTTCCTGCCCATACAAGCAGGCAAATAATCATATAGCATAAATTAGCTGAGATTTTGTTGTTGCAAATGGTGTTTACTCTGGGTTCATCTGTAGTGCTGGGGAACATTCCTGATTACAATTGGGTATTTCTGGCTCCAAAAACGTCCAGGAGATCTTATTGAACAGGTGCAAAGACCAAATACAAGCTCAGCCTGACAATCTGTGAAAGTCTGTCAGAACCAGCCAGAGTTACCAGCAAGGGTGAGACATTCTGAAAACAGCCTAGGAGAGAAATCTGGTCATTTCAGTAACTACCCCTTTGACCATATAATTTGGTTTAGATGAACACAAAACCATGTTGTTTCCTTGCAATCCCCTTACTCTCGTAACCCTTCTTACCTGACACTGAATGTCTTAGTATACTTACACCATAAGCTGTGCTGGGCAAGCACTGCCTGCTCAGCAGATGTCATACGAGCTCAGCACAGCATATCCCATCTTGACATCCTACAACAACAAGATTTAGAGCTTAAGTGAGGTGATTTCATCTTCCATTAGAGGATTTATTTAAAAAGCAGAGAAGTTTTGCATACCTACATATAAGGTGGTATGTATTTGCACTAGAAAAAAAATTTCTGCTGAAAAATTTGAAATTAAATGCTGTAGATCCAGGCTCTGATACAAACCTTTTGTTGAGAAATTAACTGGTTTATAATTTATTTACCCTTGCAATATGTTTAATACATCTTCAATAATGACCTCCAAAA
The DNA here is from genome assembly GCA_011057875.1 of Pterocles orientalis. NCBI lineage: Eukaryota > Metazoa > Chordata > Aves > Pterocliformes > Pteroclidae > Pterocles > Pterocles orientalis. The sequence goes on from WKFP01014819.1 coordinate 706,877, forward strand.
ATATTCTGAAATTTTACTTCTGAAGATTATGTACTTTAATATATAACACAACTTGGCTTCTCAAAACACAGCAAACAATAAAAAAGTATTTAGAAGCCATATTAATTTGACATAAGAGAAGTCTAAAGAACATAAAAAAGAAAGGAAAGGAGAACAAAGTAAACCATGAAGAGGGGAAAAATGTTGGGAAATTTTCTTTCTCCTACAGTTTCTAATGTTCTTATGTAAAACCTTGTTAAAAAATATTTACTTCCTTATATGACATTTGGTATCAGTGCCGGTGCTTGTTTACTAAAGACTTGAACAAGCACCTGGTTATTGGGCAAGTTCTTATACTTAAATAAACAAAGAGGATCCAAAGTTTATGAAACAAAGGGTGATTCATGGATGAAGAAAGAGCAGGTAGGGTGCAAGATACGATTCTCAGCATGAGAATTTCAGCATAACCTGGCAATATCCTGACAGTTAAGTTTTTCACCAGCAAGGCATATATTTAATTAGCTTGCAAGGAAAAAAGTCCTGTGAAATGACGAACCAGAAAACCAAATGGAAGTCAAACAGTGTGAAAGTGATGTGCTAATCGTCAGAACGGTCTGATTTACCATAAGCCATTAAAATGTTTTTAGGATGAGGGTTGCTTGTGGGAAAAACCTCTCTTAGTAGGGTAGCCTTTGTGCCCCCGTGGTTGAAATCAGGAAACAGAACGTTTCTGCCCTTCACTATGGGACTGGAAAAATGAGAGTTATTATCATCAACACAACAACTTCTGCCATTTTAGCACAAATGTTCTTAAATTAAACAAAAATTTATGTTTAATATGCCTACAACATGAAGCTCTTATAATTACAGTTCCTAATTATTTTATTTCTGAGGTTGGAAGACATGTATTTCAAATGGAAACACTTCTTGGTTTTATTTTGCCTTTTACTTTGTCATTCATAAAATCAGCAGATCTGAAGTTGCTGTTACGCTAACATGTTGTTTTCTTAATAGCAATTATTGCCAAGAATTTCTTCCAGTGTGCTTTACATTGAAGTTTCCAAAACCAAGGGAATTCAAAACGATAGCTGGGATGACAGGAAATCATGATTTCATAGAACAAAACATACTGTGATGCTTTTCCAGAAAAAAATTTTTGGTGGTCCTTTTTGCATCCTAATCATTTTGTTAACATCCTTGCTGTTCAGAAGTAAAGATAAAGCCAGTATCAGCTTTTATTTCAAGTTTTTATGTCTGCTCTCTCATTGTAGCTAATAGGCAGAATGTGTATGCAACCCAGCCAGGATTAATTACTTGCCCAGCCCTTAGAAATATGATGCGGAAACAGTTCCTTCAGGGACCCAGGGGACATCTGAATATACAGGGGAATATTGTATGTGTAACAGCAGAAGTATCACATGACATGTTGGTAATCTGTTCAGATCACAGTAATATCCTTTCATAAAATGTATTTCCAAATTTCCACTGTCTTCCCAGATAATTATATAGTAGCACTAGATAACGTCTATTTCCCATTGAACTGACTGAAGACATAGTATATGACTGCCTATGTTTTATGGGTTTTACAATGGTTTAAACTCTTCAGTGTGCGTATTAAACTGCATCTTCCACACGTAACACCGTACTCAGATAAGTGAAGCACCTTCATTTTTTTGAGGTCTTTAATGTCTGCTGAGAAGCTGATTTAAAATATTTTGCCTATAAACACTGGATATTTTCCATATAAGTTTGCTTTGCTGTGTTGAAGAAGACACCATAACCAGTACAGTGTGATACAGCTCAGATATTCAGATCATCAATTCATGACAGGCATTTTGTTATTGAGAAAAATATCATGCAAAGATAACTGCATACTGCCTTACCACAGTTACACAGATGCTGAAAAACATCAGCAATAGGCTGGATTGCAAGGCTCCCATTGATATGTTTTCAATTAATAAATCATTACTTAAATAGAAAACTAACCCCCCTTTTTGTACTGAAACAGCTTTTTCTTTTCACTGTTTGTTCTTTCATTTATTTACCCATGACATTCTGATTGATATGATAATGTAGAAATAGCCTAGTCAAGTGGCCACAAAACCATTTTCTTCAGGAAAAGCTCAGTCACAAAGCAGGGGAAGCTTAGCTCCTGACAACAGAAAAACTGTCCTTAAGCAGGGACTGACAGCTATCACAAAGAATTCTAGTATAAATCTGTGAAACGAAAGATCATGAATTTGTTTGTAGGGTATCACTAGGTAATATAATAGAAGTGTTACTGACAGAGCTGTGAAAAACCAGGCTAGGTTGAGATTAGAAACTGTACTGAGGAATCTGGGCTTTCAGGACAAGGCAACAAACTAGATAGCTGAGGTTTTTAGCAGAGAGTTTCCATCTCTAATGCATGTACTCACTCCGTGCTGAAGAACACTTATTCTGCTCATCACGTGCTTACCCTGGTTGATGTAAGAAGAGTACGTAACTAACACAAGAGCTAGGTTGAATTTATATTAATGCTTGTTTATAACATGCTGTATGATACTCAGAAGGGTGAAACTTTAGAAGAGCAAAGCATTTCTATATATGAGGATGCTTTAGGCAACACCCTTTGCCTGCTCCTGCTTTGGTTTTGATAAAAATGCCTGTCTGTAAACACCCACCTGCAGAGCATTTGAACCCCAGAACTAAACAGAGTAACATTTTTTCAGAGCAATTATTGCAGTGTTTAACAAGGTGTTACTTGAAAGATTAGCAACTTCACAGTTTAAAATGTTTGCTTGTTAAAAGCTCCAGGTGCCCTCTTCAAGCACAGGTGACAGACTTGGAAACGAAGGGGTTAAAAAATGAAGGTCTCTGCCTCCCTTTGCTGTACCTGCGTCTCAAGAGGTGTTCAAATTAGCAGGGTCCCCCTTGAAAATAATGATGACAGCAACCGGAGCAGTTTCTTTGAAGGGCTGTTGCTAGAAGCACATTGCTTGTGAATAGTATGCTTCTTGCAACTTGGCATTACACATGGGATTTGTCTGAAGATGTCTTTGTATAAAACAACTGTTACCTTGGCTAATGTGCTGGGGTTTTGGAGCAGGACCCCTAGACCCAAGCTACCGGAAGAGTTGAAATCTCCTCCTGGAGCAGCAATAGACAGTGTTGTATATAGTGCAACACAGGGAGAGGCCTAGATAGGTAATAAGTGCCCTATGGCTCAGTGAAACCCAAATGATCTTGGTATCACTCTACTAAGAAGGGAACTGGGTTGTTCTTTCCTTCTCTCCCACTCCGAGCAACCCTCCACCTGTTTGCTCATCTAGGAACAGGTCTTTAAAAGGAGTTGTCAGAGAGCAGTCAAAAATTATGTAACTGTTCTTTACTCAATTTTCTTTTAAGGAAAACCTGAAAAAATATGTTCATTTGTAAAAACTTTAAGGAGGTTTCCTCAGGAGTATGACCCAAGTTATCTATTAATTCCTTGAACCTACATGGTCTTCCCTTCAATAACCCCATTTATCTGAAGAGTAAACACCGAGTATCACAAAAGAATATGGTAATATCTGTTTATTTATGGGGCTTGACCTCCGCTCTTTGATGCCCATGAGGATTTCCTTTTGGCTGCAGCAGGATGGGGACTGTAGCCCTTAGGAGAATCACCTGTCCTCTCAGGTTTTGCAAAAGGTGTGCTCAAGGCTGCAGGACGAAGGGGGGACTTAGACCTGTCATTTGTCTTTGTTCATTCTGCCAACAGGTACATGTTTTTCTCTCTCTGATGGTGCCTTCCTCTGTGAAGAAAGGCCAGGACAGAGCTCTACCTCCTCCTTCCATAGGTCTCTAAAACCAGCTGCTATTTAACCTAACTGCAATTTCAAGTTTCTAACTAAAGACCT
>WKFP01014819.1:710756-788859 GCA_011057875.1 Pterocles orientalis
GAGGGGAGGTTTGGAGGCACTAATTTACTGTTGTCAGCAATGACTCCACTATGACAGAGGAAACCCACAGAGTCCCACTGTTAAAGCGACAGGCTTTATTTCTGTGGCATTGATTTTTTTCAGTCTTACAAACTCAGCTGAGTTGCCATCCACTTTCAAAACTCACAGGGAGAAAAAGGAAGGATGTCCTTCATTTCTCTTGCCTGCAAAATGAAGCCTCTGTACAGTTCAAAAAAAAAAAAAAATCAGGAAAAACCACAGACCACAGTCAGTGGCAATGAATTACTGATCCAGAAAATACTTGCAGAGTTGACAGTGGTTTTTTTGTTAACAGGTACTTATTATCAACTACATCCATCTAAACTACAATATATCTGACAATTATGTTTCCTTACACTGGCCATGATTCTGCAAGTGTTTCTAAGATATGCTTATCTGTATGCACACAAGTGGGCTCAGGAAAAGCCATCATACTGTGCTTAAAGATAACCCTGCAAGCAGTCGGGTATTTGATTTTAAATTACAGTTTTAATAGTTCATGCACATAGACATGCACGATATTTTTCTGTGGTAGAGAAGCCCTCATTAAGTGGACTCATTAAATATACAGCTTGTTACCCACTGTGTTTAGCTGTAAATCTGAAGGTATTTAGTCTTAAAATTACCCTTTTGCAATTTAACAGTGTTTACAGGATAACTTTCTACCGTGACAGGAAGGTGACTAGGGTTTTACTTTTTCCTCAGTCCAAAGACTACACTGCTTCTAAGAACTGTCCTATCTCTTCTCACTAAAGGTGAGAGAAAAATTTCTACCTTTCAGCTGACAGAAAGTTTGGAGGCACAAAGCATAATTATGCCTGCTGATAAGTGGGGCAAGAAGACATTCAGAGAAATGAAGCAACTTGTACAAGCACCAGTTGGCCAGATGATTATTTTCTGATACCTGTCCTAGTACAACAAAGGAGGTCAACTGTGTCCTGTATAAATGACCATGTCCCTAGCTATGCAAAATCAGACAGCTGCTCATAAATGTAGGATATACCTGGCAGATTTAGATTAGATAGTAGGATAAATTTTTTAACTGTGAGGGTGGTGAGGCACTGGAACAGGTTGCGCAGGGAAGCTGTAGATGCCCCATCCCTGGAGGTGTTCAAGGCCAGGTTGGATGAGGCTTTGAGCAACCTGGTGTAGTGGGAGGGGTTGGAACTGGATGATCTGTAAGGTCCCTTCCAACCCAAACCATTCTATGATTCTATGTCACACTATTACTAGAGATTGAGGGATCACTGAAGGAGAGATCATTTCTAAAAGATATCTCAACATTTTGGGCAAATAAAACTTTTTGCATTTTGTTTTTCCATAGACTCAGGTCTCAAACAAATAATCATGTTGCCCTTTTCCCTTCTCGTTATTATCTGTTTTACAAGTTGAACTGTCTGTTTAAGATGTTTATCAGTAGTTGTATAATTTTCACACAGTGAGAGAAAACAAAAGTGTAAAAAGAGGGCTGAGGAAGAATTCAAGAGGTCACCTTCCTGTTCTGAGGCAGGATCAGCTATTTCTAAACCATTCCTGATGTAGTCATGGAACACCCCTGACTCTGTTCTTCTTGTTGACAGAGAAGTTTGGCAAACTCCTGAGATAACCTACTCCTAACTGTCTTCACTGTTATGGAATATGTCTTTTTGTCTAACTTAGACACACTAGCTGGCAATTTAAGCCCATTATTTTTTGTTCTCTCTGCAGTAGACATCATCACCTCCACTTTTGCAACAGCCTTTTGCATATTTGAAGGCTGTTATCATGTCTCCCCACGGTCTCTCTTCTCTTCAAGAATAAACAAATACTGTTCTTTCCTCATGGGTCATGTTCTCTAGACCTCTGACCTGTTTGTAGCTCTCCTCTACACTCTCTCCACTTGATCTGCATATCTCTTGGGAAATGGCTGAGAACTTGCCTGCAGCCCATGAAGTGAAAAGATTTTTCCCTCTGCCTTAGATACAAAGCTTCTGTTTGGACATGTCAGTAAGTTTGGGGTTTTTTTCTGCTTTGTGCACAGTTTATGATCAGTTTTAATAGCTGATACCTCGTCTTAAACCCTGAACCGTACCATTGATCCCAATTATTTCTACTGAAGCATGGTGTTCTGCAACTTACTCGTATGAATTTATTTGTCAAGATCATGTTGAATTTGAATCCTGGTTCTCAAAATAACAGAAACACTGGCCAGTATTAAATCCCAGACAGACTCTTTCAAAATCCTATATTATACATAACTACACAGTGTGACAGTTAAATCCATGGCAACTACACTCCAGGCTTTCCAATTAACACCAGCACCTGCCTAACAAATACTGAATCTGAGGTTTTTAATAATGTAGGTACTGTAGACAGAAGAGGTCCTCCCAAAGTTAGTGTGGTGCACACCTCTCCTTTCCTCAAAAACTGTTATTTTGTCATAGATACAAATAAGATTTGATTGTTCTTGAAAAATCAGCACTAGTTTTTGTCTATTTCTGTGTTGTCTTTGAGATGCTTCTAATGGATGGATTTTATATTTTAGTATTTTCCAAAGTATTTAGGTTAGGCTGACCAGTCATCAGCTTCCTAACTGCTCCCATCCCATTTTTCAAAATGAGACATTCATTTGCTCTTTTCCATCATCTGGAACCTCACCCAGCCATAAAATGTTCCCTGAGCACCCTCCAATGATTTCACTACCACCCAGCCAAATTCAAATATATAACCCATATAAACAGCCCCTTCTTTTCCTGATCCAGGCTGACTGTTTTCCCCTTCATGACTCAACCGTATCAGATTTCTTACCCTGTCAGTCTTCTTACTGAAGGCATGTCATACACTGGCCTTTGTTAGGTTCACTGTTATTAGCTTTCCCTTCTGACTTTTGTCTTACCAAAAATGTGATTACAGAAATATCTTATTTGTCCTTTAATTTTCTTGTGCTTCATTCTCTCCCCACATGCTTAAATTATGTCTTGAAAAGCATCCTGGATTTTTTTACATGCTTTTTGCTTATGTATTCTTTATCCTAAGTTTTAAGTAGGAAGATGGCCTCTTGCTATGCTTTCCGTATTTTTTTTCTGTGATTTGCAGTTTGCACTTTCATTCTTAATTTTGTCAGGAAACCACCACTCTCTCATTCATCTTTAGATGTCTTTCATACACATAATTAGTATGCATGCTGGTTCCTGTGGTGGGGTTGCTCACTACTGGCATTTGCCTTGCTTCCCTCACGCTGGGGTCTGATGCCCAGAGGTTTAGGCATACTAGGAAGACTGTTTGCTTTCCCCTTCTTTACGTCTACCTTCCCCTATCCCAAGCTCTTTCCAGTCCCAAGTCTCTTTTGCAATATTACCCTCATCCTACAGTAGCAGTTGCCATGTCTTGAACATACCTGCCCTACTCTTGCACACCTGTTCTCACTCGGTCCTTGATTTAGCTCTGCAGTCCATCCTGATCACCCGTGCAGACTGATTCTGAAATAGTAGGATCAAAGAGTAATTCAAGTGGGAAATGAGGTCTCTAATTCAACCCGTTGTTCAGAGACAGACCTGCTTCAGTTGGATCGGTCTGTTTAGGGCCTTGTCTAGTTTTGAAAATCTCAGAGATTGGAGTATCTGCAGCTTCTGTGGGCAGCTGGTTCCAGTGCTGAACCACTCTTATTTTGAAACATTTTTTCCTTTTATCTGGTTGGAATCCCCTTGCTGACACTTTTGACCATGACCTCTTGCCCTTTCTGTGTAAAAGTGTCAGCAGATGAGACCTTATTAACTCTTATTGTGTGTTGAGGGGTGCTGAAGCTGTAACGATATGAAAAATCCAGGCCTGGTCTATGTGGACTTGTTTCTTTCCATTCTGTACTTCAGGTGGTATTGCCTTAGGTACTGGTGGTTCTTTCAATCAACCCATAAATTAGAAAAAAAAAAAAAAAGGCAGGTGCCATGATGTGGTGATACTTTTGGCTAGTGCAAATACTGTTCTGAAGGTTCAGAGGCAGAAAAAAGGAAGTAGCCTTTCAATCTAAAAGCAAAGGTATGCAGCTTTCCAGCTGAAGGTTTCCCTAAAAGTATAAGGCAGAGCAGCAAAGCATACAAAAAAAAAAAAAAAAAAAAAAAAAAAAAAAAAAAAAAAAAAAAAAAAAAAAAAAAAAAGGACAAAGGAAAAAAGGAAAAAAGAAAAAAAAGGAAGGGGAGGACCTGTAATCAGTGAATGCATTACACAGGTTGGAAAATTTCTCTGGATATATTATTTCCAATCTTTGGCAAGGAACAGAGCCAACAGAAGTAAGATTCAGTGAGTAGAGATGAAAAAAACATACAACATTCTGGAAAGCAATCAGCAATGTCACCTTTTCCTTACATGAATTTATCTCTCATTATTAGAATGTTCCTTTTTTTCTCTTTACACATGTTTGAGTAACAACTACTGATGATAAAGACTGCTTTTGTTAGATGAGAGACTCTGAGCTTTAGAAAGGAGACTGCATGGCATTATGTCCGAGTTGTGGTTGGGTTGAAAGGATAGTCACATCTTCTGTTGAGTCAGAGTGTGTTAAGAGATGATAACTATCACCTGGCAGGATGATAAGGGTGAACCTCAGCAGCACTTCTCGGACACACTTTCCTTCTCATCCCTCCACTGAGGGATAAGCCCTGCAGTAAGGTGGTTTGTGATTTTCAGTTAATTTACTAGATAGTAGGTTACCTACTTATCACAACAACTTATCACAACAAGTGATAAGTAGGTCCCAGAGACACAATCGTGGTCTTTCAGCAGACAGAGCAAGGTCTGGGAAGTTGCAGAGAGCTATGACGGGCTTTTGTAAGAAAGCCGTTTTATGAGGAGTCTCCTGTTGGCTGAACACTGCTCCAGACACAAGTCAGGACATTTCATGGGTCTTTGGGTTCTTCTGTAGCTGTTTAGTCCTGTTGCCTAATAACTCAGACTCTGCAACTCCATACATGGCGAAACATATGTATGTGTACATACATATATATATGTCCACTGTCAGGGGGTACTCACTGGGGCCACAACTTACAGTTTAGAGCAGAGTGAATGCAATTTGTGTGCATTAAGAAGCCCTTGAGCATCAGGAAGCAGTGCTCCCTCAAAGATTATCATGTAATCTCTACTTCTTGCTGTGGAAAAAAAATAAAACCAAACAAGGGCTGCTAAAATCCAGATCATAAGGTTACCCTCGTTCGCATTTAGCCCAACCCTCTCTTAGAAGTCTAGTATCCAGGAGGACTGTTGTCAACTTTCATCACTACCTGTGCTTGCCTTTTTGATTCTTGAGGGTGTACACAGTGTGTCTTGGAGCTCTTAGCCATGAGGTATTGGTGTGCAGCACATGCTGTCAGAATTTGTATTTGGTGTAAATCCCTAGTGACATTTTTGAAGAATAGGACACACTGGGTTTCAAGATAAGTGCAAGGGTGAAATAGCCATGGAACTCGCTCTAAACCATATCATCCAAGCTTCTATGTACTACAAGCTTTTGAAACATGGGATTTCTGAGTATTTATATGGTGTTAATAAGGTACTAGCTGACAAAAAATACCCAAATTTTGGAATAGAAGCTATCTTCTGATTCAAATCTGTATAAAAAAAAGCAATGCTTCCATGAAATATTATTTGAAAACTTGCTGAAACTTACTGTTTCAGTAAGGTCAAAGCACATGATTTTGATTTTACTGCTACTTCTAATTATTCCAAGTCCTTATTTGGGTCATTTCCACAGAAAATTCAACAAACAGTTAAAACACTTAATTTCATATTTTCTGGTGAAAGAATGTTCTCAAACACATATAGCCAAATCAGTTGAATTTTAAAGTGAAATAATATAAGACCACTTGGAATTATTTACTCATGCCATGGTCTTGTTTTTAAAACTTACCACAAAGTCTTAGAAGAAGAATAAGTAAACTGAATTATAGTTGTATCATCTGTGATGCATTCACAGGTAAATAGGTATCTAGTGAAATAATTTATCGAATGTTTTAATGTTATACCAAAAACTGTTGTGATGCAGAAATAATGGCAGTTTAACTGCTTTCAGTTTACAGAGCAGGTATTTCAGCTTACATGTTCTGGATAAAAGTATGTATAAGAAATACATAAAACCTGCAAGATTTATGATCTTCCCAAACAAAATGTTAGTAGTTGAAGTGTCTGCCTGATATAATAAAAAAAATCTCAATCAGCCTGGTAATTTTTCACTAAGCATATTTGACACGAAGCCAGACTACCAAAATGCCAGCAAATGTCTGAGCACTGTTGCCCAGACTCCTGATATCTAACTGCAGATAGGCGTGTTCAAAAGTGTGTGTGGACATGCATATCTGCACGCAGAAATTATTCTTGTGGAAGTGTGGCACTTTGTTTGACATTAACCTCAAAACAAGGATATCTGCTTCATTTCTACAAATGTGGTTACAGAGCCTTTCAACTTGCTTTCGATTTCAAACAACATGTCAGATGCTGCTCCTTTCCTGCTGGAAATGGAAGAGAGGTCCTTTGGAAAACTGACTGTATTCTTTTTTTCATAAGCTGCATTTTCAGCTGTGGCCATTACTCACATTTTCCAAACATGCTGAAGAATAAATCTCTGTGTGTAGTCTGTTTTTTATACTCAGGTGTCACTGAATGACTGTCATATTCTGTGGCAATAAATGCATCCCAAAGCATTTTAGCTTGTACTGGCCAGGATCAGAATAATTACAACATTCCTACTCCAGCCTCTATCTGTTTTGCTCCCACAGTTTCTGAGGAGTTCAGATTGCTGTTCACTGATGTAATTCTCAAAGGATAGTAGATATGGAAATCATCCCTTGCAGTCTCAGAACTACACAGAAACACAGGTTATTTACATGAAAAACTGGAATCTAGTTTGTCAGTTTAGTTAGGAGTGTCTTTTCCACACTTGGTTGTCTTCGTATTAACAATCATCCGGTTGTAAAAGTCTGTCTTAAGGGATAGCCTAAGAAAGAAAAAGAACACACACACACAAAAAAAAAAGCTAAAGCCTTTGAAAGGATGAAGGAGCTGGCCTTGAGGGGAAAAAAAACAAAACAAAACAAAACAAACAACCAGCTCCAGAAAGGCAGCAGAAAATCACTGGCTAAAAAAAAAAAAAGACATTGGCTAGAAGAGAGAACTAAACAAAAAGCAAGCTGAAAAGTTCAGGAAGGGTTAAAAGAAGGTGATTACTCCTTCAGCAAACAATAGTTTGTGCAGACAGGGGAATCATGGAGAAGATCTGCTTTGGCCAAAGATAAATGCAGGAAAGAAGGAAATAATATGCTAAAAACTTTGCCAAAATGTTGCTCAACTTCTTGTGATTTGGGGACTTGACTTGCAAAATATCAGGTCAGTTGAACAACATTTTTTTTTTCCTCTAAGAACTGTATAAAGGAACCACAGCAAAAAGCAATGAACAGAGCTTAACTTTAGAATTCCGATACAAATCAGGATGTGGTGAGGTCTGTTTATCAGAGTCTCCTATGTCTGATGTTCTCTTATTACATTAAGGATGTACTTGAAGTAGCTACCATGCAAGGATTATGCAATGACTTATATGAAGTGACCTTGCCAATTTCCATCCTGTTCCTGTTAGGTCTTTGTCAAAAATTCACTTTGTCCTGTTTGGCTCTTAGTAGAACCAGCTTGGAGTTACATTTCTCACGACAATCCAGCCACCTCCACCATCAAATGTGGGCAAGTCACTTTTGAGAAGGGCATTACCAAAGACGTAGATTGGCACCTGCTCATTTTGCATTAACATATTGAAGGAGGTGTAAGAAAGTGGTGAATGAGACTCCTATTGGGAGAAGGTATCAGAAAAAAAGGAGCAAAAATATGATAATGATGAGGCCAGTATAAGTTCTTTTTCTTGTTCCAAGACTACTTATAAAACTAAGAAGATAGATGACTTAAAAGCTATTCTGTGGTTTGCCATTTCTGTCCTTTTTGATCAAGATAATATCTGAATCAGGCACGCTAGCCGTAAAGAAATTTTGTCTTCAGAGATTTGTGGCTTTTGTTGAGAATAGTTCCTTTCCAACTGAACACCAAGGTTGTTATTTTATCCTAATTAGCAGCATTGCTAAGTTCCTCCTAAACAGAAGAACTTTTCCAGTTTGCATAAAATGCTTTCTGCCTCTTCACTAGAACATCTCAAGAAAAATCTTCTGGAAACAAGTTCAAAGAAAGGTGGATAAATTTGTTGGTTTACTTAAAAACTAGAGAGAATAAAGAAAGAAATATAGTTAGCAAAAAACGTGAACTTTATTACTGCTTGACTTAAAAAACCCGTTGTTTCTATGACAAAAAGACAGTTCCGACCTTCAGTGCATACGAGAATAGAGTTGCATGGGGAGATGGTCAGCTTTTGTTGCAAAACCTCTGCCTAGATATTTCTAATGCTGTGAACTCTAGTGTCGCAGAACTTCATCATGTTAATAAATTTATCCCCACAAATCCAATTTGGCAATAAGATTCAGTATTATTCCTGTATCACAGATTATGCAATCTAGCCAAATTCACACAAAATATCTGAAAGTGATCACAAAGCAGGCTCTGAGAGCCTTGCTATCAGTCCTGAGTGCTCCGACATAAATCAGTTGTTTCACTCTTCCTCTGTGCAAAAAGTTTACTTGGAAGAGGCTGTAATAGCACAAAGTGCTCTTGAAAAAAGACAGTAATTTGTAATGAAAGGTATGGAGTAGGCACTGAAATGTGAGGAAATGCAAAGTCAGCCACTTCGTGCACGGGAGGCTGATCCACATCAGATCTACATCTGCCAGCTAGTCTGTATAAGAGCAGACTGCAGTTTCATTAACTTACAAACCAACAGTTTATTTTCAGAAGCTGTCAGCAGCCAGTCGGAATAGCAACAAATATGACCAAATGCCATATGGTTAGTAAAAGTTCTTATTTGGAGTCAAGCTGTTTATTCCTCAGTGGTTTCCTTCATATTACTGTTTCATAAAGCACAGAAAGACCCTAGCACTTGACCTATAGGTCCTGTGCTTGACAAAATCCCAGAGCAAGGGGAACACCAGCTTCCTCCTGGGGAACTGCTGAAGTCTGTGCAGCTCAGTCTGTAACTGACAGTTCATGACTCTCCATTTCCAATGAAATCTCTCTCTACATATACATATACATATACATACAGAGAGAGATACAGATATAACTATATATCTAGCGATCGATTAAGATCTCTCTCTCTCTCTCTCTCTCTGTCGGGCATTCTAAGCCATCCCTGTCTCCTATATGCAACTGAAATTGAAACCTGATGTGTGAAGAGCCTGGACACCCAGCAAGTTTATCTCTTCTCTGCTGATTAGCAGAAAATAATAGAAATCTTCTTCTAAGGATTGTTCTCTACATTTGAATGACATTTTCTTGCCTTACTGTTTTAAATGAGAGCTACAGCAAAGCCCAAGATGCTATTGCTTTTTCTCATACACCATATTCAGGATGTTCCCACCATTTCTGAACCCTTTTTACCTGTCAAACATCAGCTGATCTATCCCTGGCAGATTAGGACCATGCCCTATACAGACAAGTTTCTAAGCACTGTAAAGAGAACAAGTGTTAAATTCTCATGAGGAAGAAAGTGTTTTGATTACTGAAGGATTAAAGAACAATCTTTTCTGTAGACCTGACTGCACTATCTGGGGAACTCAAATGTCAATCTGAAATGTAACTGTATGGATGCTATATGCTAGAGGATTTGAGCCCCATCCAATTCAGTATCAGGAAAAGTGAATGCTAGGTATTTAAGGAACTAGCTATCTTGAAAGTGTAAAAAAAAAATGCTATTAAGAAATCATCACTGAGCAGAGAGATGCTTCAAGTGGGACTAAGAAGTCAGGTGTCAGCTCTAATGTTATTCCAGCCATACACAATGAGGTGGAAGTAGATATGGAAATCATAGAAAGTAAGTCATGGTCTCTCAAGAGATCACCACTTCCAAGCCCAAACCAGTATGTTCACGCTACTCCCTGCTCATGCTCTTAACCCCGGCACCCTCCTACCCTCAGCACATCCTCATCCTTCATAGACAGCATGTTCCAGTGCTGCAGGAAGCTCATGATGCTTGGTCCTACCTAAAGTCAACGTGGAAAACAGATGATTCCCCTCCTGCTGGATTTTCCATATCTGAAGACTGTTATCACTTAATCCTCTGGTGTTCTCATTTCTAGACTGAATACTGATACATTCAGGTTCTGCACGTAGGTCACAGTTCTAGATATTTTTGTTTTCTAGTCTTTCTTTCTTCCTTCTCTGGGTTCTCTACACTTTCTCCGAAGCACTTTGAAAAGGGGAGGAAAGAGGAGGAAGAAGGAAATTCCTTAGATTTCCCCAATACAGGTAAGATATTTGAGGTGGAGTTTTGCAAAGGCCAAACAAAATTACTTTGAGTCTTACCGTCTTCCTGTTCGTAGAGCCACTGTTTGCCTTTTTCACGAGTGTGACACTGTTGATTCACATCTGTTTATGATCTTTTGTAAGGCTCAGATAAACAGTTCCCTAGACCACTCTACTCCACCTTGAACTGATACAGTTGATTGTCTTTGTCAAAGGAAGTCTTATATTTAGGCTGTGTTCATTGCATCTAATTTTCTTTTCTCAAGACATATTACTCTAATTTACCAAGATAATTCTGCATTATAATATTGTCCTCGAATGCACTGGCAGTCTGTCCTGGCTGTACACATAGCCAGTTAGCTCTGGGCCTCATGAGATCTTGATGAGAACAGAATAATTTATAAGGCTATTGCATACTTTGGGGTTTATTATTCTCATCTGTGTGAATAAATAAAACACATGCAGGATTTCTGTCTAGCATCAACACCAACTGCATAGATTCTGTCCATATTACTAAAATCCAGCACACGGTACCTATCTTGCAACTTTCTGTATATTGGTTGTGAGTCTGTATTGGCTACTAACCATATCTGGGGATTATGTGAGAGGGTAATCTTATTCCACTCAGAACTGTATCAAAAAGATTTCATGTTGTTGTGGTTTTGTGTGGTGGGTTTGTCTGGTAGCAGGGAGGGGCCACAGTAATGGCTCCTGTAAGTAGCTGCTAATGGTTTCCCTCCACTGGCAGCAAGGGAGGTAAGTAATTGATAAAGGGAACCCCCCCCCCCCCCAGGCTCCAAGGTTTCAGTAGCCAGGTGGGAGTACCACCGACCTAGCCCCTGTGAGAAACAGCTGAAAGTTTCCCCAGCGTCAGGCTGGACCCACCCCAGGCCAGACTGAGCCAATCGGTGCCTCTGCGAATAACATATTTAAGAGAGGGCATGGAAAAAGGGGTTTGGCATGGCCCCAGGTGGGGCCTGGCTCAGGTGGGCTGGCTTGGCCGTCCAGTTGCCTGCCTGGCTTCTGCGAACGGACCCACCATAGCCCAAGTCTTCGCCATGGCTCACCCAAGAGTCCGTTCTCCAGGAAGCTGATGAAGACCTGCGGCGGAGAGAGAAGCAGGATTTTGAGAGAAATAGCCACACAGACACTTGGTCAGACAACAAGAGCGATAGGAAAGGAAAGCAGCCCTGGAATTTCCTCTGCAGCATGGTGAAGATGCATGGTGATGCATGGTTTGTCCCTTGGCGCAGTCCATGAGAAGATGCAGCCATGGAGGACCCCATGTTGGAATTTTGGAGAAAGCCACACCAGAGCCAAGCAGTCATCAAGGGACTGTGGCCCTGTGTGGAAAGGACTCACATTGGAGTAGCTTGAGAATGACTCTCCTGTGAGAAGGGACCCCACACTGGAGCAGAGAAAGACTGTGAGAAGCCCTCCCCTGAGGGGAAGAAGCGGCAGACTGACTGCAACCTCCATTCCCTGCTCCCCTGTGCTGCCAGGGGGGAGAAGGTACAGAACAAAGCCTTTGGGCTGTGGGAAGAAGGAGGGGTGGGCAAGAAGTGCCTTTCTAAGGTGTAGTTTCTCTCTCTCAGTATCTTGCTTCTTGTTGTAAATAGTTAATAAATTCAATTGTTTTTTTGTTCTTCCCAAGTCATGTCGGTTTCTTGCCCATGACCCTAAGTGGTGAGTGAAACACTCCCTGTTCCTTCCTCAGCCCGCCAGAAGTTTACCAGAGGACTGTCCCTGTGGCTTTATAAACCACAATACATAGAATCACAGAATGGTTAGGGCTGGAAAGGACCTTAAAGATCACCAACCCCCCCCCCCCAGCCATGGGCAGGGACACCCTCCACTAGACCAGGTTGCTCAAAGCCTCATCCAGCCTGGCCTTGAACACCTCCAGGGATGGGGCATCCACAGCTTCTCTGGGCAACCTCTTCCAGTGTCTCACTACCCTCACAGTGAGTCCAGGAGCTCTTTGTTCATCCACTGAGGCCTCCTGGCATTCTTGCCTGCCTTCCTCTTTCTGGGGATGCACTGCTCCTGTGCTTGCAGGAGGTGGCCTTTGAATACTGACCAGCCTTCTTGGGCCCCTCTTCCCTCCAGGGCTTTGTCCCACAACACTGCCAAACAGGTCCCTGAAGAGGTCAAAGACCACCCTCCTGAAGACCAGAGTAGTGACCTTGCTGTGCACCCTCTTTGACATCTTAAGGATCTGGAACTCAACCATTTCACGGCCAGTGCAGTCAAGGCTGCCCTTGAGCTTCACATTACTCACCATCCCCTCCTTGTTGGTAAGGACAAGGTCCAGCATAGTGCCTTTTCTCATCAGTTTCTGTAACACCTGCATGAGGAAGTACTCCAGGAACCTCTTCAGTTGCTGATGCCCTGTTGTGTTGTCCTGCCAGCAGACGTCAGTTGAAGTCCTCCATGAGAACCATGGCTTGTGAATGTGAAGCTGTTTCTGTCTGTTTGTAGAGGGCCCCATCCACTCAGTCTTCCTGGTCAGGCGGCCTGTAGCACACCCCCACTGCAACATCTCCTTCCCCTGCCTTCCCTTTAACCCTGAGCCACAAGCTCTCTGGCAGTTCCTCCTCCATCCCCAGATGGGGCTCCATGGATTCCAACTGTCTCTGACATAGAGGGCAACACCCCCTCCCCTTCTCCCCTGCCTGTCTTTCCTGAAGACTTTATACCCATCTATTCCCATGCTCTAGTTCTGAGAGCCATCCCACCACGTCTCAGTGATGCCAATGACATCATAGCCCTGTATGCACATGTACATCTGTAACTCTTGCTTGAACTCTTTTTTGATTGTCTGGGTAACAAGTTCCAATGCCTGTGAACCTCCTCTGCTTTTTTGTTTAATTTACTGGATTTTTTTGTTTAATTTACTGGATTTTTCCATAGTGTTAGCAGTTAGGTAAATTTAACCAAAGGTGTTACCCAGGCATCTGAAACCTGATGGCAGGGTTCCTGCTGCATGCATGCATGTGAGCACTGACACTCGTGTTTGAAGAGACCCGTAAAGATAAGGACAGTTCCACTCAGGCATTGTAAAGGGGATGTCTAGCTATCTGCCTGCTGAGCTGATGTAAAGAGGTAAATTACCTTTTAGGCTTAATCTGAAACAAAACCTTTCCTAAGTGAATGATTTTAAAAAAGGCAAAGTCTAACAGAGAATTACAAGAAGGACTTCTTGAGCTGAATGCCTCACTGATCCCTACTACAGCACAAATGCAAGGTATCAGCATACACAGAAAGCATTCCAGTCATTCAGAAGAGTCTGTACCAAGAAAGAGCTGAACTCCAAGGGCCAATGAGAAAGAATGGGTTACTCTCGGGTCTATCTGGTTGGATATTTTGTTCCTACTAGCTGTACCACTCCTTTCTGAAAGAGTAAATTAGAGTTTGTCAGTTGAAGGACAGCATAATGTTTCTTCTTTCCCTTGTGGCCAATCATTCATCAACGCGTTAAATACAGTACAAGATTGGGCATGAACCTCCAGCACTGTGTTTGGCACCAACAAGGCAATTCTGTAATCTCTAACGGTATTGTTTGTTCATTTGTTAGAGACAGGGTACTGCCCTGTTCACCTAGGTTCTTGTACTGAAGCCTGTTCTAGAACATTTCTGGTTATGCAAGTACGTACAGGCTGAACAAGGCAGCATTTGATAAACATGTATTTGAAGGCTATGCAAAAGGCTTTAGCATCTGCCCCCCCATCATGCCCAGGGACAAATTCTAGATTCTGAAGATACCATTCAACAGCCGTAAGACCTTGAAAGTGCATAAAGTTTACAGCTTTTGGGAAGCACCAAGAACCGTGTGAGGGCTGGGAAAGCTCCAGTTTTTTTCCTCTCAGCCTTGCTTAGATCTTTTGATAAGTATGCCATACAGTGGATGTTACAGACGATTTGACTAGGTTGAGCACAGTGTACAACCGGGCAGCAACTCGTGTCACCCATCATACATGCAGAAGTCAGCAGTCACAGCTGTTGACACTTTTCTTATCCCACAGATAACAGGACCCTGGAAAGCTCTGCCTCTGGAAAAGGCTTAGAGGTGACCATGGATATTCTCCCACACTCTCAGCTGAAAACACATGAAGGATTTCTGGGGCTGACATGGAGTGGTGACAAATTCCACCTCTCCAACACACTGTAGTTGGCAGGCATTTGTGAACTCCTCACTTCTATTCTTTACAGCAGGGCTGTTCAGTGATTTCTTCTTAGACAATATTTTATTCCTCTCCCAAACACTATTTCTTTCCAGAGACCTAGGTGCTGAAGAGCTCAGATGCTGAGGGACCATTTCCTTGAAGGAAAGCTAGCCAGGCCTCCAGAGTATGGGTTACCTGGCTGCAAGCTACTTGTCTTCTCTCCTCTTGGTATGGATTCAACTCCAACTATTTTTTCTTCAAATTAATGCCTTTACAACTCTGCTATAGTCATTCTTTTTGACGTTGGCTCAATTTAAATATCTTTTCTAGATGGAAAAGAGAACAAATACAACGAGAAAGACAGAAGGAACCCAATTCTGCCTTAGTTCTGCCACAGTGTGGGGGAAAATAAAATCTTCATCGGTATTCTACAACAGAGCCGCGGCGCTGGTGGATACAGGAAGGGCAGCGGACATTATCTACCTGGACCTGTGCAAAGCTTTTGACACAGTCCCACATGACATCCTTGTCTCTAAGTTGCAGGGACATGGATTTGACAGAAGGACCACTTGCTGGATAAGGAACTGGCTAGATGGCCGCACTCAAAGAGTTGTGGTCAATGGCTCAATGTCCAAGTGGAGACCGGTGACAAGTGGTGTTCCACAGGGGTCAGTACTGGGACCAGTGTTGTTTAACATCTTTGTTGGAGACATGGACAGTGGGATGGAGTGCACCCTCAGCAAGTTTTTTGATGACACCAAGCTGTGTGGTGTGGTGGACACGCTGAAGGGAAGGGATGCCATCCAGAGGGACCTTGACAGGCTGGAGAAGTGGGCCCGTGCAAACCTCATGAAATTTAACAAGGCCAAGTGCAAGGTCCTGCATGTGGGTCAAGGCATTCCCAAGCACAAATACAGTCTGGGCAGAGAATGGATAGAGAGCAGCTCTGAGGAGAAGGACTTGGGGGTATTGGTGGGTGAGAAGCTCAACATGAGCCAGCAGTGTGCGCTTGCAGCGCAGAAAGCCAACTGTGTGCTGGGCTGCACCAAGAGAAGCATTAGCAGCAGGTTGAAGGAGGTGATTCTCCCCCTCTACTCTGCTCTCGTGAGACCCCACCTGGAGTACTGTGTTCAGAAGTGGGGCCCCCAACATAGAAAAAGACATGGGCCTGTTGGAGAGAGTCCAGAGGAGAGCCACAAAATTAATCAGAGGGCTGGAGCACCTCCCCTATGAGGACAGGCTGAAAGAGTTGGGGTTGTTCAGCCTGGAGAAGAGAAGGCTTCGAGGAGACTTAATAGCAGCCTTCCAGTACCTGAAGGGGGCCTACAGGAGAGATGGGGAGGCACTCTTTATCAGGGAGTGCAGTGAGAGAACAAGGAGTAACGGGTATAAGCTAAAAGAGGGTAAACTTAGACTAGACATTAGGAAGAAATTTTTCACTATGAGGGTGGTGAGACACTGGAACGGGTTGCCCAGGGAAGCTGTGGATGCCCCATCCCTGGAGGTGTTCAAGGTCAGGCTGGATGAGGCTTTGAGCAACCTGGTCTAGTGGAGGGTGTCCCTGCCCATGGCCAGGGGGTTGAAACTTGATGATCTTTAAGGTCCTTTCCAACCCAAACCATTCTATGATTCTATATCAGTGCAGATCCACACAGGCAGTGGGAGAATGTGGACCTACCTCTCTACACTCTGTGTAAGGTGTCTAACTACTGCCTGTTGCCCAGAATGAGACTGTCACCCACATCCTTCTCCATTATATGAAAAAAAAACCTTGGTTACTTAATTCTGGGATGAAGGCCAGGACACTGAAGTTTACAGAGTGGTGAAAGAGAACAAAACAGTGTAATGCAGCACAGGGATCCACACACCCCCTATATAGGACAATCATGTCTTTGGGGTGTGTCCAAGCCTGCTAAGTTGTCCATACTTTGCTCCATATGGTCTGCTTTTCAAGGACCTGGCAGCTTGCTTGGAGCTTGTTTAAAATACTCTGCAGCCTGGTCTGCTATGGGTGGCCAAATCACCCACTTGTAAGCATTTCCTACTGGTTTGTCTGGGTGATGGACTGTTCTAGTTTCACTGGATGTTACTGTGAGATTACTTAGGATGTACAGGGAGTTCTAACAATCACATAAATTGTATCTAGGGTTATATACCCAGACATCTCACACATTTACATACAGACTGAGCATGTCCTGGGAGGGAACCAACCTCGCCTGCGGTCAAGTTGAGCATGCCTTGCACCTAAGCACTGAAGTGAATCTGTGAATTTTGCTGATTACCTGTTATCTGGTTTTCATCTGAGTTTGTTTTCAAGGCTTCTCAAGAAAGGTATTCACTATGTAGCAGAGTGGGTCACATGCTTTCTAATGGCCTTATTTTCCATTGAAAAACTCTTGAGAACACCAATGTCTACACGTCAATTCATGGCAACTGAGAGAAGGGCCGTTTTTTCTTGTCTGGTATTCTGTTGCTGAGTTACCCACGAGCACTCTGGATAGTTGCTGTTTAAGGAGTCAGAAACTGTGGGAGCAGGCCAATAAGTCCATTTCTTACTCTCTCAGAATCTTCTTGTGTTTTGGTTTCTTTCCCAAGAGAAAATGACATTCTCTGTCCACCTCTGCTATGTACCTGCAAAGTAATCAAGATACAGGAATATGCTCCACTAGACTGACATAATGAAAAGTGTAAGTCAGGCTCTAAATGAAATAAGCATATGTTCAAATAAAATTCATAATTAGCCCCTTTCTTTCACATGGGTTGAGGCAATCCTAAGCATAAATACAGACTGGCTGGAGAATGGCTTGAGAGCAGCCCTGAGGAAAAGGACTTGGGGTGTTGGTTGATGAGGAGCTGAACGTGAGCTGGCAGTGTGCACTTGCAGCCCAGAAAGCCAACCATGTCCTGGGCTGCATCAAAAGAAGCGTGACTAGTAGGTTGAGGGAGTTGATTTTCCCCTCTACTCTGTTCCTATGAGACCCCACCTGGAGTACTGCATCCACCTCCGGGGCCCTAACACAAGAAGAAGATGGACTTGTTAGAGCAGGTCCAGAGGAGGGCCACAAAGATGATCAGAGGTCTGGAGCACGTCCCCTGTGAGGACAGGCTGAGAGAGTTGGGATTGTTCAGCCTGCAGAAGAGAAGGCTCCTGGGAGACCTTATAGCAGCCCTTGGGTACTTAAAGGGGGTCTACAGGGGAGAAAGGGAGGCATCCTTTGTCAGGGAGTGTAGTGATAGGACAAGGGATAACTGTTTTAAGCTGAAAGAGGGTAGATTTAGATTAGATATTCAGAAAAACTTTTTTACTGTGAGGGTGGTGAGGCACTGGAAGAGGTTGCCCAAAGAAGCTGTGAATGCCCCATCCCTGGAGGTATTCGAGGTCAGGCTGGATGAGGCTTTGAGCAACCTGGTCTCATGGGAGGTGTCCCTGATCATGGCAGGGGGGTTGGAGCTAGATAATCTTTAAGGTCACTTCCAACCCAAACCGTTCTATGATTCTATGACATCACCTTGCTGCAGGGGTTTGATCAGAAGATACTGCAAACCTCTTATTAATCTGTCAGTATCTGGTTAATTTTATTAACCTGCTGTGACACTACTTTGTGACTAATTGTTTACCTCTGTCGTGGGTTAAGAGAGAGAGAGTTTTTTTTTTTTTCCTTCTCTTCATAAATAGTTAGCAAGAAACTATGTTTTGGATTCCTGCTCAGGAGAAGCTGATAACCGATGTTTTGTTCTGCTGCCAAGGTCAGCAGACAAGCAAAGAGACACAGTCCAGCTGCTAGCCTGCGATTTGCTCTTAGGTTCAGATGGAAACCAGATTGACCAATTAGTATTCCATCCCATACACGTCATACCCAGTATATAGGTGAGGACCCGTCCGGGAGATCGCTCTCACTTCCCTTGGGCTCCGGATCATCTCGCTTCAGGTCCTGCATTCACTCTCCCAAGGCCTTTCCCTTCCCCACAGACGCCGTTAGTTCTCAGCCTGGGACGCTCATTATCTCCATTCCGTGAGTTTCAGGTTCCTCCCTCTCCGGGGGGATCATTAGCTGGTTTTTTTTCCCTGCTTCGGTCAGCTCTTGGCCTGGGACGCTTGGGCTGTTATCTCCGTTCCGTGAGTGCCTCCGGGAGCGGCGCACCCCCTCCTCCCTTTCTCCCCCCACTTTTTTGGGGGAATCATGAGTGTGGTTTCTGGGGATCATTAGCTGGCAACAGGCTGAGGCTTTTTTTGGGGGAGGGCAGCGTCACTGTGTATCGCCCATTCCCTCCCTCCTCCGGGGTCATTGGCTGGGAGTGGGCTGGGCCTTTGGTCATCAGGTGGGGAGGGGCAGTATCACTGTGTATCACATTACATATTTGTATATAGTATTATTTCCAATATTATTGTAGTTTAGTTATTAAATTGTCCTTATCTCAACCCACGAGTCCTCTTTGCCATTTACCTCTTTAATTCTCTCCCCTACTATTGGGTGGGAGCAAGGACTGTGAGAGCGGGTGTGTGTGGTTTGGCCTCCAGCCAAGGGCCAACCCACCACAACCTTTTAGTTGATAACTTTGGACAAATCAGTGAGCAAAAATATGTCCTGTGCCTCCTAATGTGATAATTTTTCTTAACGACCTTCCTAATCTTCTTTTCTTATGAATGTGCTGAACTTCATTTTGGAAGCCAAATCACCCCATTTATTTTGAAGTGCTTTTAAAGGTAAGAGAGGATCTTACCTCTGTTAAAATGTATTATATTTCTTAAAAATAAATTTTGTAAAATTATTACAATTTTCTGAGATTTTCTAAATACTAAATGCATTAAACTGGAAACCCCTACAGGATCTTCCCACAGACAGTGACATATTGTTCACTGACATTGACCTGTGCATTCGCTACAGCACACCAGTCCCCTCAAACTGGCTCTCCAGCTGCAGGTCCCAGTTGTGGCCAACTGAAAGGAGAGATTTACTGGATAAGAACAGGTTGAACAATATAAACACCCCCAGTCAAAGTCTATCAAGTAAGATAGTTCAGGAACACTATTTACATTACCAGTGTACTTGAACAAAAATCTCTACTTTGAACATCTGAAATTGGGGCTTACAATATATGTTTGGATTCAGATTTGAGTGGTTCATTATTAGTCACAAGACCAGAAGTTAACCCCTTCCTTTCACTCTGTGGTTGCGTCCATTTCTGCTCCTGCAAGTTAAACTTATTCAATTGGATTAGTTTATGAAGAGATTTCTAATCTATGTGCTGTTATTCATCAGGTAAAAATGGCTCTGGGATATTGTCTCTGAAAGCTTTAAGTGCTGGTTTCCACATGTCTATGGATCATTCTTAGGATTAGGGTAAACTTGTTGTATTCTGAAATTCCTGGTGTCTATGCACCTGGTATTTTAATACTTGAAAGGAGTGGGTTTCCATCATGGGAGAAGAAATGTGAAGTTTGTCCACTGGAATCTATGGAAAAATACATGCAAAGTGATAGGATAGCTTCTTGCCACCATTAAATCCAAAGACCTTTATATTAATCATCTTGGGCCAATGACAAGGGTATGAAATGTTATTTCTAGCTTCAAAAATATTTTAAATCAAAGTATTTTCAATAATATATATCAGGTTGATATTTGGCTATATCTTTTACAATATCAGCCTGCATCTCAGCTTCAGCAATATAAAGTTAGGACTAAACATGATGAGAAGTTTACATTCGAGCATTTCCAATTAAAAAAAAAGAAAAGCCAAGCAATGAAAAATGTGGAATAGCTTTTTTTATGCATTACTCCCTGAAGATAAATATTGCTCAAGTTCTTTGCCAACTCCTTTGGCAAGTTGAGTTATTCCAAACAATAATAAATGCATACTGGTAGCTTTCCACTTTATTTGTCTTGAATGACCACTTACCAAATATTTTTTTCCCAACAGTTTCTTTCCAAGAATACTTAAAATATATTTAACTATATGGGAAGCAGGCTGACAGAATCTACTTTTCCAAGAGATATATGACTATACTACTTCCAAGAAACGTGACACTTCTGTTAGTGGGTCACGTCCTGTGTTTGAAGGGATCACTTCATCGAGAAAGCAAGTATCTGAGTGTCTGTGAGCATCAGATAACAAGTCTCTTTGCTATACCTGTAATTTTCTACAGAAGCAGCACAGAGCTGATCTGAAAATCAGTTAATTTGATTTTTACATTCATGAGAAGGAGATTCTTTCGTATGATGCTAAGAACAAAGATACAGCCAATTTCACTAGTGTAATGCTAATGCTGACAGCAAATACAAGATTATACAGAGACAAGTCAGGTAAATGTATAGAGGGAATATGTAGTGGGGGGAAGCATATGAAGTATCTGAATGAAAAAATCCAGAATGTTAAGCGGTAGCATGTATTTTTAAGCTATAAAATGTTCTGGATGAAATATGTACATGTTTGTAGTCTGGCATCTGGTACGTGTTACACGGCTAGCTTTGTCTGAAGAAGCTCTACGAGTCCTGCGTTAAGCCAAGTTTCTCTCTTAATAAGATGTGTAGTTCATAAAAAGGCAGCCTACACACTGCCTGTTCAAATGCTCTGAGAATTGTCCTCCAAAATGTCAACAGTTCAGACTGCTGTCCTTGTGCTAGTGGCACCCAGCAAGGAAAATCTTTCCCTGTTTTGACTGGGCATGCCTACGGCACGTTGTCAACTGCCAGCACCACTGCCAAGACGTCCCACAACTTGTACCCTTATCTGCCTGCTGTGCATTTTCTCTTTGATTTTTTAGGTACATATGAGAACAGTCCTTAGGAGTAATGTTAATTCTAACTTGACACTTCACAATGGCTGTAAATATATTTTGTAATTGCACAGTTCAATTTGGTTTAAAACAGTAATACATCAAAACTGATATTCCCCCTCTCCCCTTCTCTTCCACCACACTGCTTTTATGAACTCAGAATGAAATTCTGAGGTTGAAAGAGTATACTTTCTTTGCACTTAAGTGCTGATAATAATCTGCTACTCAATTTCTTGAGTCAGCAGCCAGATTGAAAATTAACCCATATCTCCTACCTCTGAGTTTGTTCATCTGTAACAAGAATTGCCTTGCACACTAATAAATACGCTCCCTGAAGTCCTGATTTCAAATTGCCATGTATTCTCTTTTATGCATGAAAAGCAAGTTCTGTAATAGGATTTTCAGCAGCAAATTAAGTTCTAAAGGGAGTCACCAATATTTATAATAGTTAATGTTTTCTTGAGAACTTCAGCTGTTTGGGGAAGGAAGGGTCAAGAGGTTACATTTTTCTGTATTTCTCCCTCTCTAATTATTAGATGCAGTGTATAATTTATGTTTCATCTGAATACGGACCTAGACCTTTTCTATAACCATCCCCTCTTGGGGGAGGTTTGGGACAGCCCAAACAGTTATTTTTATCAACTCCTCCACTCTTTAAAATTCTGTTTTTAAAAGTGCTGGAGATAAAGGCTTTCAACACACTAATCCCAAAACTGAAACTGTAAGCAGTGCACCTTTCAAGCTTGATATGACATGACATAATGTGACTGAAGAGGAACATCTGGGGAATTAATGTCTTACATTTCTGGTCCACCCTTAAAAATCACTTAAAATAAAGCAGCTGAAAGAAGACTCCATGTTCTGTAACAGAAATTTAGCAACTCTGCTAAGAAACAGCAGTTCTCCATAGTTCAGGACAATTCACCAGGCAAAATTAATATGTGCAATCTGGAAATAATCTTTGGCACACTCAGGTATATTCCTCCACCACACTCCATAGTGCTTATCTAGGAACACCTCCTAAGCACATGGATAAGGACAGGAATCATGGTTCTAGCTTTCCTAGGATCCAGGTGAAGTCTGTAAACCTGGGACTGGTTTCTAAAAGAGTACTCAAAAACCATGCAGTCACATCCTTCCTTCTTTTCCTGAAATTGAAGGATAGCTCTTCTCAAAGCGTTATCCAAAATAAACTTTCCTTTTCTTGTAATCCATCAAAACAACATGGTCATTCATACTCTGTCTGTCAGTCACTTGTACACCACATTTCATGTTCTGTTTTACAATACAATTTATATAATTAAACTAAATAATACCTTTAGGCTTGAATACACAATCTGGGAGCAGGTCTGAACTGGAAATTTTATTCCAGTATCTCTTCATAAGCAGTAAACTTACAGTGTCCTCATATGCCACTGAGAAAGCTACTGGCTCCACTCACATGCCTGCCACACAGAGTTGGGGCACTGAAAGATTTACCACTTTTTCCCTTCTTCTGAGGGGGTCCCCAAAGCCTCTCATTTCCACCCATCCCTTATTATTAACCAGGACAGTGTCTCCAGACCATAAGTCTCCTGTAAGCCCTTTTCTTTTGTGTTCCCATAACCAGAAACTGGTTGAAATAGCTCCACAACTTTTCAACATAGAAATATTTCTTCTTTTATTATTACCATGAAGCAGAGGAAGAGCACAAAACAACAACAACAAAAAAGGCCCATATATCTGTGTCTTAGCTTAACGTTATGATTTACTTACAAGTTTGGGATGAATTCCCCTTCTCTTGGACTGCTACCTCTGGTTTGGAGTAGATGGGCAATCCCTATACGAGTCTCATGGTGCTTCTCTGCCAGAAGTACATTAGCTTCAGCTCTCCTGTTCTTCCATTCTTCTCAGGTAACTTCTTTTAATACTACAGGAGTGTACTAATATGTAAAATATTACATGTTGTACTAAAAGTACAATAGTACATCTAGAAATGCATTGTATTTTAACAGTAATAGTAAATATGTTATTCACAGAGGCACCGACTGGTTCAGTCTGGCCTGGGGTGGGTCCAGCCTGATGCTGGGGAAACTTCCAGCAGTTTCTCACAAGTACTACATCAGTGGTACTCCTTCCCCCACACCCCGGCTACTGAAACCTTGGAACTGGGGGTGGGGACAAACTCTTAGCAGTTACTTACAGGGGCCACCTCTGTAGCCCCTCCTTTGCTGCCAGCAGACCTGGAGTCAAGGGAAACCTTTAGCAGCTACTTACAGGAGCCATTACTGTGGCCCCTCCCTGATTCCAAACAAACCCACCACACAGAACCACAACAGATGTCTTCCAAGTGATTCTTCTGATGATCTGATCAAAGCCTTTCTTAGGTGAGAAGTTATCATGAGAAGTTATCATCAGTCATTTAACTCTTGTACTTTTTCCCCCCTAGCTGTTCCTTTAGTTATATCACTGATGTCCTTCTTTGGAAAATTTTTTATGTGTTTCACATAGCTAACACGTTTTAACCATCTTTTCTCTCACCTAACTGTGACTGTGCTGACTGTGCTGACTACTTACATTGCCTTAGAGGCTTCAAGATAGTCCAGGGTTTCTGCGGTGGTGTGTGAACTCATCCTGCCTCCAACGTGCCTTGGCCCTAGGATACACAGCACACAACCTTTCCCTGGCCCGAGAAGCCTCCAGTGCAAGAGGGGCTCATGGCAGTCTTCCGTACAGCTTGTACTAACATATCCTTCTTCTAAGAGGTGGGATTTTAGGGCTCCTTTTATTGTTATCGTTCTTCTGCCTTGTGTGAGAAGGGACCAGGGAAGTGATTGTCCCCCTGCACTCGGGACTGGTGAGGCCGCAACTTGAATACTGTGTTCAGTTTTGGGCCCCTCACTGCAAGATGCTGAGGTGCTGGAGCAGGTCTAAACAAGAACAGTGAAGCTGGTGAAAGGTCTAGGGCACAAGTCTTATAAGGAGTGACTGAGGGAACAGGGGTTGTTTAACTCAGAGAAAAGGAGGCTGAGGGGAGACCTTATCGCTCTCCACAGCTACCTGAAAGGAGGCTATAGCGAGGTGTCAGTCATTTCTCCCAAGTAACAAGTGATAGGACAAGAGGAAATGGCCTCAAGGTTTAGATCGGACATCAGGAAAAATTTCTTCACTGGAAGGGTTGTCAAGCACTGGAACAGGCTGCCCAGGGGAGTGGCTGCATCACCATGGCTGGAGGTATTTAAAAGATGTGTAGATGTTACATTTAGGGACACAGTTTACTGGTGGGCTTGGCAGTTAATGGTGGTCTTAAAGGACTTTTCCAACCTAAACAATTCTATGATTCTCTGTGCTGCATAACTGGTGCTGGCTGTAAAGGCAGTGCTTAGCTGGTGCCATCACAGAGTTGTGTAATGGGGTGGAATTGCTCTGCGTCACCTACTAATACCACCTAAAACTCAAAGCTCAGCTCACCCAAAAGAACAAAACCAGCCACATGGGACTTTCAGGGGAAGTGAGTAAGAGGAATTGTTTAGTTTGCTTAGGACAGTAGTAGGTAATGAAGCATGAAAAGGATGCTGAAGGCTAAAAGGACCAGTCATCCAATATCACAAAGTACATTTTTATACAAGGTCCCATTATACAAAAGCTAAATAGACAGTTAAAAAAATATTGTTCACTTAATCAATACTAATGCCATTCGCCTTAGTCTAGTTACAGCTGTCTGTCTCTGTGCTTCCGGGGATGAAAATTTTCTCCTGAGGCATTAATGATTGAACAAAAGCTTATCATATTCTTCTGAAATGCTGACTTATTCGTCTGATGCCAAAGGCAAGAGAGTGGATAGAAATGGCGAAGTACTGCTTTTAAAAACTTGATCCAAAATAGACAAAGTTACGTACTACACTGCTTAATAGATGCTTAAAAACATTAACATTAAAGTGATCATAAGCAGTTTTAAACTGAAAAGTTTGAAAAATTACCTTCCTTTAATACAAAGCTTTCCAAATCAACTCACGTCATTGTCTATTCACAAGGAATTTGGCAAGCGTGTACCAATCCAACTGGTATTTTTTTAATAAAGCCAGGCAAACAACCAATACATGTTGATAGCCTTGTTTGGCTAACCAAAGACTATGGAAAACCAGGGTTAAGTCTTCCTTTTCTTCTCCTTCCCCATGACTCCCAGAAAGCTTTATGGTTCTAAACTGGCATTTCAGCAAAATTTAAGTACCATATCCCTAGTCTGTGATTTTTGTAGCCAATTCACTCAGCATCTGTAGTACCCCTGAACATGTCCAAAACTGCCCTGCGTCTTTATGGGGCTGAGGTGGCTGACACCACCATTATATCTAATCCCAGCCATATCCCAAACTTGGCCTCATTCCTGCAGAGCTACCCACAGGCCTAAACGCAGACATCTTCCCCAGGTGGCACCTGAGATGCATAAATGGGACCAGGGTCCCTACAAAGTATGCTGAGGGCAGTTGTCTTCTTTTTCTCTTTTTATTCTATTTGCAAAAGGAGAAGTGCTTTTGGTGTCCCTTTATTTTTCACTCATTAAGATAATGGTCTAGTAATTGAAGGATTCATGTAGGAAGGCATGCAGGGCCTTAGATTCAACATCTGCTTGGGGTGAAGTTGTTAAAATTCACATCTACAAATATGACAGGACAATTGATTTGAGAATCTTTTTGTAGAAAAGCAAGCACCAGCGCTTCCAATGGTGTCAGGGTATCAGCTACAGTTCCCGGGAAGCACGAATCAAAACATTTTTGCGGTAATCACCCGTTTGCAGGGACAACTTCACGTCTGAAGGATCCAGATGAGATGCCTTAAAACAGATATTTTACATGGCCATTTGAGATCTTTGCTCTCATTGCTCATATAATGAATCCCAACAAATGTCATCTAAGAAAAATCATATTTAAGTGCGTAGGTTGATGGCTGATATCTCTAACGTTATTGTTCTTCTGCTACTTTTTCTGAATTCTGGTCTTGTTTACCTTAGTGAGGAAGCCATAGTTGTATGGGAAAATGCTTGATCAGTGCTCTGTTATTTTGGAAACTGAAAACTTTTGAGTCAAAAACGTTTCCACTAGAAACTAAGAATTTCTGTTTGGGAAGGCTGCCCAGATGCCTGTTGCCCAAGTAATCTTTAGTCCCATGCCACAGTATTTGTGTATCTCTTGGGAGGTGATGATGTTTACAAGTTAGTACAAGAAGGCAACAAAAAAGGCAACAAATGCATCTTTTTCCTTTTTCCTCTGTTGTCTGACCAAACTCCACAGAGAGGTGGAGTGGTTCACCATGAAACTCTGGAAACAGACTGCATCAGCCTCCACTCTCTCAATTCCAGCTGCTGCTGTACAATGCTTTTTTGTGCAGCCCACCAAAAATCACAAAGGTCTTGATAAAATGTATGTATTTTGTGTCTATCTCCTTGTTCAGGTCACAGATTCTTCTCACCTTTTGAGCATGGTACAGGGAAGGGAATGAAACCTTGGAAGGAGGCTTGCCCCAGGTTCTCATCAGCACATCACTGAGGTCAGAGGGAAATAATTTTGTGTCTTAGGGAGAAGGAAATTTTAAAACATCAGTGAAAAGTGCTATAGTAACTTTAGGTATTTTTCATAATTTAAGACATACCTTTATAATTTATGGAAGTTTTTGCTTGAACTTATATCTCTATCAGCAAGTGAAGAGCTAAAGACAATTCATAAAATATCTGCAGCACTGCTAAAATTTGGCCCTAGATTTCCCCAACAGCTTAACTCTTTTAATCGTGAAATATAACTGAGGTTTTGCAATTTATTTTGACAGATCTAGAATTTGGCCTTCAGATACATAGTCCTACTCGTTGCCAAGAGGCTATATATAATTTTGATCAACACTCAAAGTTGAAGGTCCCCCCAGAGCCAAGAAAATGACATTTACTGAGCCATAGCCCATCAAACATTTATGAATCATACAATATTAAATAAAAATAGAAAAAAGAAACTGAGAGAAAATAACGTTTAGATTTATTTCCCTCTGTTTAATTCCTATCTGAAGTGACTTCTTCTGAAGATCTGCTTAAATACAGTCCATGTGTTCTTCCACACAAAATAAGCCTATTTCAAAATAGTTATAAGACATTGCAGTGTGCAGCATACGGGATGTGCAAGGCAAAACCGATGACTAACACTTTAGGCATTACTTATTAACTTTAATTCATACTTTCTCATATCCTCCTGTCAGCTCACTCCTCCTCCTCATTTTTTATTACAGATGAATGAAAACTGATGCTTTTGCATTCTTTTTAAGCCATTAAAATATGTTAATTATTTACGGTAAGGCATCATAACAAATAACAAGACACCTCCCTGAAGTTTTCAGCTTCCTGTTGCAGCAGTTTCTTGACTTAGGCATTGTTTAAAGCAGAAGACATGAAATGACCCGAAACAAAAAAGAAAAAACCACCACCAAAAAAACACACTTTTCTTCAGAACTTTGCAGGGCCAAATTAAAGAGAATCTGAGATTGTCAACACTGACACTTGGGCCAGTCTTCTGAAATAGTATTACACTAGTGTATTCTAGGATTACATGTCCAAATGTGCTTTCAAAGGCTGTTTTATCACAAGAAAAAAGTGCAGGAAATGGGAAGAGACTATCTGTTGATATAGACTCAGAATGCAACACTGATTTTGATGTGAAGTCTGCTTTAAAATAATTGTTACTATCTTCAGCTACAGGAAGTAAAATCTTTTGGTTCAAATATATGTTGCAGTCCTGAGCCTTTACACCTTTTTTCTCTAAAGCTAAACCCCAAACATAATGGCCAGAACCAAGTAAACCAGCACCAGTCCTGCGGCTGCTGGTACACTTGGTTGCTCCAGGCCAGGTCAGGATCTCTGATTACCTGGGATCACAAGCCAGGAATCTGCTCCCAGGGAAGTACATTGCTCTAAACACAACAAGGACTAATTTAAGAAAATGGTCAGTGTCTTTAACATTTTATAACTGAGCAATGCCTTAGAGCCTTCATTTTGCGGTGAAGAAGATCCAAATTCAGTTCTTGTCTTGGTCTATGGGAACTGAAGCCCACTGCCCACATCTCCAAGAGGGATTTTGGACAGTGGTTGTGGATGAGTATTTGTTCCACCTCAGTCCCCTTAAAGGTGTGCAATAGTGAGCAAAGTGTTGATGGTTAGAGACGCCAGAGAAGGGTAGGAGAAGAGCGTGAGGCTGTCTGTGACCCTGCAGCTCCCTGACTTGGGTGGTCAGGATGAGCAGGTACAGGATTGTAAACTCTCCTAGAAGGACTGCAGCAGCATTTTAGCACTTGCATATACATTGTCTATCCATTTAAGAGTATTGCAGCACAATTAAGTGGCCATGGTTTCATTTACAAAGAGAATCAGGATCTCTTGCTGGTAAGGCAACAGAGATCTATATGTAACCTGAATTAAGTGAAGCTTTTCAAGGAAGCCTCCATGATTACCCAACCCAGATATAGGTATCGTTGTGCAGATGCAGCCTATGCACCTACCACTGGTTCCCCATATAGAAGCACACTGGGTGTATAAGAACTGCAAGACTAATCCTTTAAGGCTTAGACTTTTTGTAGTTAGCAGTTTTTTAACTTCTATGGAACAATCCACATCTTTTTGTGACTACTGAAGTAGGCTGAAAAACTCTTCTATTGTTTTTTATAATTATAGTCAGCCTGCAGGACTGCTTTTATTCCTTTAGCACGGATGAACTAGAGCAAAAGAAATGGAATGGTTTGAATCTGAAAATTGTGAATCAACTTTCTGATACAGAATGACTGGTTCTTGTCAGTGTTGGACCCCGTCATGGTTTTCTTTGCATTTGCATAATGCAAGTTATGTTATCATTGTGCAACAAAGACAGATGAGGGTGTACCATATCCCCTTCCAATTACAAGGCAAGTGGTGAGAGATATGATTCATGTCTATAAAGTATTAGATGTAGAAAATAAATTAAAAACAGATCTTCTGCATCTCTAACAGAGAAAACAAGGATTGAATCCTGCAGCTTTAAAAACAAAATTAAGTGCAGATGTAAAAAAAAAAAAAAACAATTTAATAGTATTTTTAAAAAAAATATTGTGGAAATCTCTGACTTGATGAAGATAGAAATTAAGGTTAGCAGGGGTTACTTTGGGATAGAGGATTTTTGTCTTGCTGCTTTTAATCCCTGGAAAGAACTCGTATCCCAAACACCTACTTTGTGGACATCATCAAGTACATCTCCATCTGCAGAGCCAAAGACATAGCCACATTAGTCTGATAGTAATAAAACCACGAATCAAGGAGAAGTGGGGTCCTGATTTTGAAAGAAATGTCTTCACACTCCCAAGCCAGTGCATTTCAGGAAGAGGTTGTCCTCTCCATGATGTCTTGAGCAACCAAGTTCCCATGCTGCGAAGAATCCCAGTTGGAGAAGAGGACATCCCCCAGCAATGTGTACAGACAGTGGCCCCAGTAGCAGCCTGTATCTGTCACTGAGCAGTGTAGACCCATTTTTCCCTAGCATGAGTTACCTTTGTTCAGCTGCAAAGGGACAAGGTAGAGCTCAGCTTTGGCTCAGAGCTTTCCAGAACTTCAGTCCAGTTTTTACACAAGCGTTGTAGTTTAGAAGGCCAGCAGACAGTCTTTTGTTAAACACCTGGTGCACTGAGGTAGGAACAGGAAGGGTTTCACTCACCACTTAGGGTCACAGGCAAGAAACGACACGACTTGGGAAAAACAAAAAAATCCCAAACAACTGACTTTTTTAACTATTTACAACAAGAAGCAAGATAATAAGAAGGAGAACTACACCTTAGAAAGGCACTTCTCCCCCACCCCTCCTTCCCACAGCCCAAAGGCTTTGTTCTGTACCTTCTCCCCCCTGGCAGCACAGGGGAGCAGGGAATGGAGGTTGCAGTCAGTCTGCCGCTTCTTCCCCTCAGGGGAGGGCTTCTCACAGTCTTTCCCTGCTCCAGTGTGGGGTCCCTTCTCACAGGAGAGTCATTCTCAAGCTGCTCCAATGTGAGTCCTTTCCACACAGGGCCACAGTCCCTTGATGACTGCTTGGCTCTGGTGTGGCTTTCTCCAAAATTCCAACATGGGGTCCTCCATGGCTGCATCTTCTCATGGACTGTGCCAAGGGACAAACCATGCATCACCATGAATCTTCACCATGCTGCAGGGGAAATTCCAGGGGGGGCACCTCCTTCCTCTTTCGCCTCTTCACCGACCAGCGTGTCTGCATAGTCACCTCTCTCAGATCCCACTTCTTTCTCCTCCACAGGTCTTTCATCAGCTCCCAAGGAAACTGACGCTCAGACAAGCTATGGCAGAGACTTGGGCTATGGCAGGTCGGTTTACAGAAGCCAGGCAGGCAGCTGGACGGCCAGGCCAGCCCACCTGAGCTGGGCCCTGCCTGGGGCCATGCCAAACCCATTTTTCCATGCCCTCTCTTAAATATGTTATTCACAGAGGCACCGATTGGCTCAGTCTGGCCTGGGGTGGGTCCAGCCTGACGCTGGGGAAACTTTCAGCTGTTTCTCACAGGGGCTAGGTCAGTGGTACTCCTTCTCCCACTCCCACCTGGCTACTGAAACCTTGGAGCCCGGGGGTGGGGATGAACTCTTAGCAGTTACTTACAGGGGCCACCTCTGTAGCCCCTTCTTTGCTGCCAGCAGACCTGGAGTCAGGGGAAACCATTAGCAGCTACTTACAGGAGCCATTACTGTGGCTCCTCCCTGCTTCCAAACAAACCCACCACACAAAACGACAAGAAGTCTGAAACAAATCTATTTTGAATTTTGAGGAATGCAAGTATCAAAGTGAATAATTTTCAAAATGAGGAAAATGTCACTTTGTTACCCTACATTTCTTAGTTGCAGCAAGGGCTGGACGTAGATGTGGTTGAAAACTCTGATGGAAGCTACTGTGACAATATTTCCAGTCCAGTAAAATACAGGAAATATCAAAAATCTTTGGGGGATTGGGAATGATGAGATTAGCACATTAGTTTTATCTATTTGTAGAATTCAGAGAATTTGGGAAATACTTTGTTGAGCTTATTGGAGTAAACTGAATCTTTTAAACTCTGGAAATCCTGCTGGAGGTTCTCATGGGCTGAACTGCCAGGGCTGTCTGTCAGAGGAGAGTTATTATACGCCTGGGAAGAGCATGTGATAGTTTTCAACTTCCTTCATAACAACCAAAAAAATCTTTCACTTCATTAAATTATTAGGAAACAAAAGGGCTTAGACTACAAGACTTTTCTTTGCATTGCCTTTCTTCAAACTTTGAGTAAATTTAACTGCTAAAACTTTTGAGAAA
Organism: Pterocles orientalis; assembly: GCA_011057875.1. Classification (NCBI taxonomy): domain Eukaryota; kingdom Metazoa; phylum Chordata; class Aves; order Pterocliformes; family Pteroclidae; genus Pterocles; species Pterocles orientalis. The sequence goes on from WKFP01014819.1 coordinate 742,411, forward strand.
TAGTTTGGGGAAGTCATAGCTTTTTTATTACACAGTGCCTTCTTAAACAAGGTAACCTTGGGAAAATATATTGACCAGAAACAGAGGAAACACATATACCATTGTATCACAAAGTTAATGTTTAGCTGAGTAAACTCAATTTTAAAACAGTAAATATCTGTGAATGTTATTACCAGCAGCTACAGATACACCTCTTCAAATTTCTGGGAGTTTAGCAGGTTAGCAGGCTGTTCAATCCATTTGCTTGTTTCCTTGTTAATGAAAAGTAGTTACCAGCTAACAGAAAATCATGAAGTGCCTCTTTGATGATTTGACTTGGTTTGGGTTTGGTGTTTTTTACCAGAAAGGCTTTCTTAAATTATCTATAAAAGTGGCAGTGTTTACCTGGTCTTATGGTCGCTGCACATCTTTGGTTGTATTACATCGTGTGACTATGTGGATGAGAAGCAAAAAGTGGTATTTTTTTTCTGTTTGTCTCTGATGAATTTTTTCAGGTCTCTGAATCAAAATCCCCAAGGCTTTAAACCCCCATTCTGTAGATTGTCTAGTAACTCTTATCACATCAGTTGTATCAGATTGCACTTTACCTACAGAAACTTGGAGTCGCCTATGGAGTTATAGAGTCCAGAGAGCTACCAAACCACAGTTCAGAAAACTGTTCAGAAACAAAGTAAACATGGGCCAGTTGGCAAATGGAGTACACATGCACTCAGAGCAAAGAAATGTAGTGGTCCCAAACATTTGTTAGCTCAGCTGATTTGCCTCTCCTGCTCCCTTGGTTGTGTAAAGTTTCTTTGTAGATCTTTGAGATGTTAGCAGGACTGTTTGTGTCAATAAGAGCTCACCACAGCAGGGAAGTGTTGCAAAATCTGTCTCCCTCTTGGGGAAAGTGGAGAGGAGTGTGTTTCGGCCTGTGTGTGGGGAGCAGAGGGCAGGGAGGGGAAGGGAAATCACCACTGGCAAAATATGTAGAATTCAGTTTTCCTCTTTTACAACTTCTCCTTTCCCTGTTATTATTCAATGTCTTTTACAATTTTTTTGAATTTCATTGGGCCTTTTTCCCTGTTATTTTTTCTTGAAAGTTAAAAATACTGTGTGCCAAATTTTGCGTGAAGGCAATTCAGTATGGAGCCATTGAATACTTTAAGCTAACTAAATATCTGTCTCTCCTAAATGCAGGTTGCCCTCACTTTTACACTAAAACAACCTTTTGTAGCTGATGGGATTCCAGATGTATTTCCAGCCAGGCACTGAAGCTCCATGTGCTGTAGTAGAACCGGAGTCTGAAGGTCAGGGGGAATATTTCACAAGCAAGGACACATTTGCACAAGCTTCTCTCACTTCTAGTTCTGGTGGTGCTCTCAAGTGACTCCACTAGGCAGGCACCCCTCTTGAAAGACTTGGGCATTGTTACCATGAAACTTGTGGTGTCATAGTAAAATTCAGCAGCTGTACCTCAAAGTTAGCAATTTAGTTACAGGATTTCAGGAGTTTTAGAAATATAACAGAAGGGATTGTTCAATTCCTGGAGAATAAATAGCTTAATAATTTTGTGGTTAATACTGGGTTTTCCATTAGAAGAATCTGTGAATGAATGCCACAAAGTGAGAGTGTTGTAATCTAGATCAAGGACAGGGCATAAATGATTATGAAAGAGGGAACTTTCCAGAAAGAGGTAATATGTTGATGATCAAAAGGATTTCAGTTGTCTTTTCTAGAAGGGTGGCAAGAGAGGCAGCTTCGGTGCAAATTTCCCCAGACTCCTCCTTGACCTTGGTAAATCTCTTCTTGCAGAAGAAATGTGCCAGCTGATGCTCTCTCTCTGGTATACGTGTCCAGCCTCTGCATGCACTGGGTTTCAACAGCTGGTTTTTTGCAACTCCATACCACTGAGGTAGATGTGAAGGTCCCTATGTCATTTAAAAGCAATTTTCAAATGTAATTTTCAAATTAATTAATTTGTAAAAAAAAAAGAGTACTCAGATTGCTTCCTCATGTATCACTAGCGTATTCAGCCTTCTGAAACCTACAGCTTGCATGCAGTATAAACCCCTTCTATTGGTTTCTATACTTACCAACACTTCTACAAAGTCCTCACTGATCTTGTCAGCAAGGTGATGCCACAGACTTATTATCAACAAACAAAGCATACTTATGCTCTGGGTTATATCCAAGTCTTTGTGTATATGTTGTATTTTTGTACTGTTGTATTTCTTTATTTTTCAGTTTTTCAGTTCATGTAAAAAATTAAGTCTAGTAAATAAAAGGGGCAGTTTCTCAGTGGAGTTGATACTATTTTTTGCTACTCTGTGATCATATAGAGTTATCTTTTCCTGATTTCTCTGTGTAGAAAGGAAGTAAGAATCTTTGCTTTTGAATAGTCCATGAAACATACTTAACTCTGTAGTGTTGATTTCTCTGTTTGAGTGTCCACTTAGATTGCTGACAGTTTCATAGGATAAGTAGCTGAAGACGGTAGTGAGGAATCCTGTAGCTGGCAGATATTGGTTTTTTTCACTGCTTTGCTGCATTTTCTGTATAGCTGGATCCTCTTTCATTTTTTAGAAATGCATTTTTAAATTAAGAATCATCTTTCTACCAAGGTGATTCACATGTACAAAAATTGCTACAGTAGAATAGTTTGGGAAAATAACCACAACCATTCAAATAGAGTAGTTTTTATTTATTCATTAATTTATTAAATTTTTCCAGCACCTGGACTAGTTTTTCCTATCAAAGTTTATTTGTTGAAGAGTGCCAAAAGGCATGGACATGGACCTGAATCTTCCAGTGTAAAGTCTTTAACGAATACAACTTTCTTGGCAAAATTCAGACCTGATTCCTTCGCAGATCACTGCTATTCAGCAGATTTATTTTGAATTTCAAATAACATGAGTAGGGAAAGGTCAATTTGGTTTTATACAGAAATTATCAGCATCTTTCCTTTTTTATTTTAAGCCTCAAATAAAGAAAAAATTGCTTGCATTTGATTTCATTACCCAGAGTCAAGAGCACTAGTTAAAATCATCCTGAATTTTTACATTAGCCTGTAATCCTTTGCCAGGGTTACCAGTTCCTGATGCTCCCATTCTTAGCATGCAAGCAATGTAGATGGTCCCCTCTCAACAGTTGCTCTTTGCTCCACTGGCAGCTCTGACGAACTATTCCATCTTTCCTCACAGATTCTGTTATTTTAGCTCTCAGAGAGAATGTAACATTGTGAACTGAGACACTTTATTGCACACAGGATGACCTTAAGTGAATTCTTCTGAATCTTTGCCCTCATGAGACTCTTAAAAAGATTTTTGTACTTCAGATCTTACAAGAGACAGTCTCTTGTGTACTTTTGCTCTTTCTAAGCTATTTTTTTTTCATCCCTCTGCTAGAAGCTGTTGCTTGGTGTTAGGATGATACACTATACAATGGTAATATTGGTCCAGTTTTCTATACTGTTACAACTAGAAACACCTCTCAAATTTATGCCTCTTTTCCAACAAAGAAAAACCCATAAGAAATCAGCATGTAAAATAAATATTACAACCTTGCCCCTTGTTTCTTAACATTTAATCTCCATTTCTGTCATATGTCAACTGATAGACAGGATTTTCACCACCTTCCTGCCATTTGATCTCTCCTCCCTTCCAAAAATCTCTAGAGGGTAAGTTGCAGTGGGTGTTTTTTTCTGTTTTAGGCTGTAAGCATCATACTTCAGAACCAAACTTACTCATTTCCACAGATTTGCCATAGAAAAAACAGTGGAACATGGTCAAAAAGTGTGCAGTTTTGGGTAGAGCAGAATTATTAGTTAATTTTTCTCAAATTTGGCAGCAACAACCAAAAGTAAAAGGATATTGTAATTTGATTTCACAAGCAGTTCAATGGTTTCTCCCTGCTCCCCAAGTGGACTCCAAACTAATATACTGTGTTTGTGGGGCCAAGATAAGTTTGCAAGGACAATTCAGCGTCTCAGAATGGGGTCCCCAAAGGACAGTACATTCAATAAGTTAAGAGCTACCGATAGTAAATCACAGAAAGAAGAATTCAAAAGGCTAATTCAGACCCCTGAGGTACTCATCTGAGAAGTGGGAGCCCTGTATTCTGCATTTTATATGCAGAATTTATGTGTCGAAGTCAGTTGCTGTAACACATAAGGGATAGCTGAAAATCAGCACCAGCACCTGTTTGTAGTCCTGTATTTAAAACCAAAATATTTTCTGAGTTAGTTTAGGCACATATCTGTGCAGAGGATCCCTGGGTTCCTTCTGAATATTCCTTTCCAGAACATGTGAGCCATTTGCTCAGCAGCACAGCAAACACCAACAGGCGTATAGGAAATCCCTGCCCAAGGCAGCCTCACAGGCTGCTGTAGAACGCTCTTCTCAAGTGCGGGACAGCAGGCTTGAGCCCTTTGGATCCACTAACAGGACATACACCCCCAGGCAGTGTCCTGTTACAGAAAAGATGAGTGTAGGAGCTGCTGGCGTGCTTCAGTGCTTTTGAAGAATGACTGTAGGTGTTTCCTCAGATGACAGTGCTATGGTCTGCATTCCACAGGGATGAAGATCTCGGACTCTGCAGCCACTTTAGGTAGCAGAGACTGGTGCTTAGCACTAGAATGGTGGGGTGATCTGGCACAGCCCCATCCTCAGATTTTCCTGCTGGCCACGTCTGGACAGCTACTTACTCCGTGCACAGATTTTTATATTGCTGTCCTGAGGCAACTTGTTCTTGCTGCAAATACAAGGTGTTGAAGATTATACACCAAAGCCTCTGAACTTAAACCAAGAGTACTTGTGTTCTGGTTTGGATTTGGCCTCTAGTTTCTGTATTGATCTTAGTTTAGGTTGCCCAACACAGAGAAGATCAGCGTTGTAATGACTACTTTACACTTAATCATTCTGTTGGTTGTGTTTTCACACCACATACACATACACACATGGTGAATATTCATCCTATCCTATAATTTTGTAATTCATGTAACACCGTATGTTTTTTAGACCTAGAATGTATGTATCAGTTAAACATTTTTTTGTGTGTTTGCAGACAAACACTCAAAAAAAAAAAAAAAGGAGTGGAGGAACTAGCAGCTATTCATTGACTTCCTGTTTAATTAGAGCTTGCTGCAACATTTTCCTGCAAATGAATGAAATTCCTTGTTGTCTACTGATTAACTTTGAGCTGACTCTTCCACAACAATAAATCAACCAGGCACTTTGACATTATACAACACATGTAGGATGTTAACAACCTCCTGATTATGCAAGTAATTTCTATTTAAAAAGAAAAACCTTGAACTGAGGAATAAAATTATATATATAAAAAAATCTAATGAGTAGTATCACTTCCAACACCAGTGCAATCTGACTGACCTCATCTTGTATTTTCTCATACACCTTTTTAAAGAGCTGTCTAGGAAGGGAAGCCAGTAACAAAACTGGAACAGATTCAGAGGTGTTACTGACTTTAGCAGAAGTTCACTTCTTTGTGAAACTTGATATTGCTTTATTTATTTGGGTACACAAGAAAAAAAATCAGTATCTGCTGAGTCATGTCACTCCAAAAATTCCAGTGAGGGCCATCATGAAAACCAGATCTCAAACAGCTGTTAGATAGCTATCCACAGAAACCTAGAGTCACCTTACATTCAACCTACAGTCGCTAAACATAGCCTTAGCATTCAAAGGCAGAGATACCTGACAAGTCTGTGAGCTGTAGTCCAATATGCTCCCTGTGGGCATGAAGACAGGACATTCACAAACAGGACACTGAGGGAATGGTAGGAGTGGAGCATACACAAGTCTAAGGGCATTTTGGGAGCTAATTTCCCCCTCCAGCCTCATAGCACATATCTAGACAACTCACAGCTAAGAATGCCCTTTGGCCAAGGAACAGAGAAAATATTTGGGCACCATGTTCTCCTGTTTCAGCAGTGTAACCTGCAGCCCATTCCCGTGCATGTTATACCCTTATCCCTCTGCCTCCATAGCCACACTTTGGTTTGTCCCTTGTGTTTCTCCAATGTGAGCAGCACTGACAGCAGCTGCAAACACCAGAGAAGGCTGGAGGATGCTCAAGGGGCACCAACAAACCTGCGGGGAGGCAGTGTGAGAGATATTCGCCCTGACCACCATGTGGAGGTCGAGGTAGCACAGGGGCAGATATTCTCAAGGCCACCAGATATTGCTGTTACTGGCTAAGAGAAGGTATAGATACCAGAATACCTCCTTCCCCCAGTAAGGCTGTCAGAATCCTGCCACTACATCAGTCCTGCTCTATCCTCTTCTTTGCATAAATAGGCTGCTTCTCCCTCCACCTGCCTCTTGCTGGCTGATGTGCTAACAGGAGGGTCTGCAAGTAGCCTGTTTCTAGGTGGCACTAGGCTTAAGAGAAGGGGACAGGACAGGGCAGAGACCAAGACAGCCATCCTCCTGACTTTCAGGGTGAAACTGCAGGGAGTCTGTTCTCTTGATGTCAGGGAGGGATTCCCTCCTCTGATCTGCCTGATCTCCACCGCTGCCCCCTGAGCACCTCTTGCAGGAAACACTGGGCTGCCAGCCTCCCATACAGAAAGATAGAATCATAGAATCATAGAGTATCTTCAGTCAGAAGGGACTCATGGAGATCATTGAGTCCAACTCCCTGCTTCTCACAAGACTACCTGAAACTAGACCACAGGACTAAGAACATCTTCCAGATGCTCCTCCGTCTCTGAGAGGCTTGATGCCATGACCACTTCCCTGGGAAGCCTGTTCTAGGTATCAACCACCTTCTCAGTGAAGAACCTTTTCCTAATGCCCAACCTGAACTTCCCCTGACACAGCTTCATCCCATTTCCTCATGACCTGTCTCTGGTCACCAGAGAGAGGAGATCAGCACATCCCCCTCCTCTACCCCCCAAGAGGAGGTTTGTCGACTGCTGTGAGGTCGCCCCTCAGCCTTTTCCAAGCTGAAAAAGCCAAGTGACCCCGGCCGCTCCACCTAAGCCAAGGCCTTTCGCCATCATGGTTACCCTCCTCTGGACACACTCTGACAGTCTGGTGTCCTTACACTGAGGCGCCTAAAACCACACACAGTGCTTGTGGTGGGGCCACACCAGTGCAGTGCAGAGTGGGACAGTCACCTCCCTCACCCAGCCAGCTGTGCTGTGCTCAGGGCACCACTGGACACAGTTGTCCCTTTTTTTCTGCCAGGGCACACTGTGACATGTATTCAACTTGTCATTAACCCAAGTCCCAGGATCTCTTTCTTCAGGGTTGCTCTCCAGCTTCTTGTCCCCCAGTTTGTATGTATAACCAGGATTACCCCATCCCCGGTGCAGAATCCAGCACTTGTTAAATTTCATGCAGTTGGTGATTGCCCAATTCTCTATCCAGATCTCTCTGCACCCTCAAGTGAGTCCGCAGCTTCTCTTAGTTTAGTATCATTTGCAAACTTACTTAATGTACATTCGAATCCTGCATTTAGATCATTTATAAAAACACTAATTGAGCCCTGGGGAACCCCACGGGTGACGGGCTGCCAGCCTGATGCAACTCCATTTGCTAAAACTCTTTGAGCCCAACCCATCAGCCACTTGCTCACCCATGTATTATGGACTTGTCTAGCTGTGTGCTGGACATTTTTTCCAGAAGGATATTGGGAGAAACAGTACCAAAAGCTTTGCTAAAATCCAGAAACATCACATCTACTTCCCTTAGTAAAGTGAGTGGTCACCTTGTCATAAAAGGAAATCAAGTTGATTAAGTGGGATTTCCCCTTCGTGAACCCATGCTGGTTATAACCAATGACTGCGTTGTCTCTCAAGTGTTTCTCAATAACTCCCAGAATAACCTCCATAATTTTACCAAGCACTGAAGTGAGACTGACAGGCCTGTAATCACCAGGGTCTTCCTTCTTATCCTTCTTGAAAACTGGGACAACATTTGCCAGCTTCCAGTTGACTTGGATCTCTCCAGATTCCCAAGACTGTTGAAAAATAATGGAGGGAGTCCCAGAGTGACACTGGCGAGCTCTTTCAGGATCCTGGAATGAGTCCCATAGGGCCCGATAGACTTATGTGCATCCAGCTGGAAGAGATTATTGTATTTGTCTTGCACAGGAACAATGACAAAGTGTCTGAAGGTCTTGAAGGTCCTGCTCATAGGGTTGCAATTGTTCACACAGTCTGTGTCGTTGACAGGGATGGGAACATTAGACAGTTCTCTTCAAAGTTGCTCTCAAAAGTGATTCTGCTTCTGACTAATATCTGTGGTCAGTCTGCTGGTGACACTACTGCGCATGTGTGGCAGTTAGGGTGGCATGAGCAGCTGAAGATCTGATACAGACAGACAGGCAGCTGCTGAGGCTGCATACAGGAACAGAGGAGAGTCGGGGCGAGTAGCATGTGTTTCTGCTGGCTCTCCATCACCTTTGAAGGAAATAACTGTTTGTGCACAGGGTGGGTCCTTAAATGTGCAGGCAATAAATTAAAAGATAAAGCTTAATTAAACTCCTTAACAACAAATGAAAAGAAGAACTTTTATACTATTGTTCCTTTATTCCCAGTTCTGGCAATTTAACAGAAAACTAAAAGCCTCGAGTTTAATTTGGGAAGGATTAGAGAAAAGCAGAAACTGCTCATTCTTGGTTCTCCTAATTTTTTGATGTAACACAGTTCTATTGCCTTATTAATTGCCACATATCAAGTTCAGCATGTGTCTTTAGATCTCCTTTAACTTGTTTTTTTCCAGTTGACATGAAAATTTTGCTAATAACACTTTGAATGTTTATGAACACAGATTATAAAGTCCCTACAGGTAATGGGGAACATATTTAACTGTATCTTCAGGGCATTTTCTGTTTTGCTAACACTTAGCTTTCTGTGTATTTTAGTTATACTTGACGTGCATAACAAAAATGCCTCTATGTCATATCTCTCACTTGGCTTACACAGAGCAAGTTTTTTTCTCTTACTAGAACCTCTGGTATAAAATAGCTAATTCTTTTTCCTCCATATCCAATAATCATTATTTATACAGTGCTGTGCTTAGTAGGCAAAGTGTGCCAAAAACACGCATCCCTGATTTTATTTTACTTTCTTCAAAGGCAAGTTTACTGTGGATTACTGTATAGAGTGTGGTCTTCCTCACAGACATCTGAGCAGCTAGTCCTGCACCCCATTACCCTGTTTTCATAATGAGAGACATTCAAAGTGCATCATTGGGTCTGTTTTCATGACGTTGATATGAGGTCAGAGTCAGATGCACGGGTAGCCAAAATAGTAGACCTATAACTCCAAAAATATTAACTGTCATCAGAGCCAAGAACAAGACTACCTCATTTTGGCTGATCCCTGTTTACTTTAATTTTTCTGAAAGAATATCTACATGAGGAAAACCTGCAATGAACAAAAAACCTTCACACCCGGAAAAGATTAAGCAAATAACTGGATTTATGAAAAGGCAGAGACAAACACAATGTTTTGTTTAGTTCTTATATTGATTTTTTTCATTTGAATTAACATAGCTGATATTGCCTCATAAGCCATAATATGGTCTATTTAATGCAAGTGGTCTCTAAGAGATAGAGTGTCAGGAAGAGACTGCAAATGTAATCTTGTAGATTTGGGCTAAGCATAATCTTAATCCAATTGGCTCCTCAGTCTCTTCTCCTGTAGCTAAAGAAAAGGCACCATAATATTGTTTTATTTGATTCCAAGTTCCTCAGGATCTTCTTCTGTGTTTGTGCGCTGTCTAGTGCCATGGAGACTTCTCCCCAGTTAAGGCCTGTGGGTGTTGCTGCAATATAAATAAATGAGAATAGGGGGAATGAAAAAAAAGAAGACATTGCTGTAGTCATTCTGTGTGTGAAACTGATGTTCTGTGTGCTAGCAAAAAACAATCCAGGTAGAAATGTAGACAATCCTTTAAAAAATCTCAGTGCAGAGGAACAATCGTTCTTGTGGCTGATCTTGCTTTAGGAGACAACTAGAACAGAATAAGACTGAGAAACCTGCTTGTAGCTGGGAACACTCCAGGAACGTATTTATAGCACGAGCTTGCCCTTTTGTCTAAAAAGCAATAAACAACCATCATGAGAAATGGCAGAGTCAAGGAGGGTTTAAAGGTTGGAATTTATTAGAATAACATTTCCTCATACCTAGTACTAAAATCTCCTTCACCGAATGTTCATTTCATTTCCTTGTTGGAAACAATAAAAATTGTTCTCAAAACCCCACCTGTTTCATTCCACTGTCTTGTCTAGAAGACTCCTGCAGAGCCAAACCTAGTATCCCTCATCTGCAGCTGTGGACACGGGGAAGCATTAATCTGCAAATCATAATACAAACGGGACAAGAGTGTACGTTAGTCCAAAGACCTACTTATTTGAAAAATTATGGGGGGAACCAGACTCTCAGGTGTTTAGAACTCTGTAGACACGGTCCAAGGTTTCAAAAGAGAAAACTTGGAAATGTACTTTTCAGCACCATACTCCTGCTCTCAGGCTTCCAATGTAGCTCCAGTCTGTGCCCACCCTTAAAAGCCACGTGGGTCAGAGACCTGAGACAAATGTGGCGATGTAATGCAGCTGGGCGGCATGGCTCTGGCATTCGTGGTTCACATGAAATCATCTGGGGCATCCCCTCCTAGCAAAGGCCCCATGGGAACTGAAACCCTTGAATTCTGTTTGATCTACTTAGTCTTGAGTAATGTTTGCAGAGACATATCATGCTATCAACATTATTTAAACATCCCTTGCCTTCCACTGCCTGCTCCTAACGCAATGGAAAAAAAGCCTGAAGAAACTCCCCAAAACCCACAGCGGGTGTGTGGCACACCTTGCTTTAAAATTGGATCCCTTTTCATTTCCACACCTGCATTTCACCTCTCTATTTCAAGTAATCTGCTGGTTGGCCTTAGGACACCTGGAAAGAAGTGCTGGAGCAGCTTCTCAGGTTGCAAACCACTTTTCACCCAAACAAAAAAATAATTCAACCGTATTTGTCTCAGGGCCCTGTACAGAGCAGGGAGGAATGATGTTCCTCATTCATGGCCCCTCCAAAATGCAAGGGCTGTTACTCAGCAATAGTCCTGTGGCACTTAGTTTACATTTGTACACCACTGTGTAAATATACTCCTATGGACTAGAGGAGTAAACGCTTGATTTCCTCTTCACAGCCAAAAAACCTGGGACAACCGGTATATGACGGTGAGACATGGCTGTGAACTGCTTTGGTAGAGTAAAAAATCACAGTCATGGAAACGTTTATTGGCAGAGAGCTCTGAAGAACATTTAGTCCAACTTCATGCTCCAAGCAGGACTATTTCCAGCTCTAGATCAGCTCACTCATGGCTCTATGAAGATTAAGTAAACACTGAGATTAGGAGAGATTCTTCAAAATGTTACAAAATAACCGTAATCTGTAATTTTAGACTGCTGGGTTTTTTTCCCCCAAATCACATATGTTTGTTTTAAAGTGCAGTGAAAACAATCAATCTTTATTTTGCTGACACACGTTAGAGAAGTTATCAAACATTGCTCTTCAGCAGGTTAAATTGTCTGTCTGAATGAACTATAGAGGTACGTAGAAGCACCTTCGGCAGCCTCCTGTAACCTGAGCACATTGTTTCTTCTCATCCTGCACACCATGCCAGGTTAAGAGACGTGAGCAGTGAGAATTACCGTAAACATGAGTCTTCTCTGCCTAATGGAATATGACAACTAATAACTTCAACTAGTCACTTTTTTCTTCTAATACTACTACTGTTGGTTTTGAGTAACTTGTGTACTTGCAGACCAAAAGACTCACAGCAGATTCCCACACTGACCATGAAATGGTTGTTTCTTGAGGAATTCCCTGGATGTTGCACAGAAATGAATCAATGAATGTGGTGTTACTGTAAAGTGATCATCCTTCTGACCTATAGTCAGCAGTGCTGAGGATGGTTAGCAGGAAAAAGGCTGATACATTACCTAAGCCACAGGCTCATTGCACATGAGCATAGTTTTATGCTGTCAGTGAGATACCTGGAATTCCTTGGCAGTCCTCTGCAGCTGTGGTGAATATACTCCTTCCCCCTTTCTCATCCCGAGAAGCTCGAAGACAACAGACTATTTTACAAGTTGCCTATTGCTCTTTTGGGAAATCAGGAATAACAATGGCAGTGGAGGAGCAGCCAGGGTCATAGCAGAGGTGGTAGGGTTGAGAGGACTGCTCAGTCTCACTGAACAGCTGACCTCCTGAAACCCTAACAAGAGAAGGTATTTCCATTAACCACAAGGAAGTTAAATTAGATTTGTTTTGTTTGGCAGCAGCATGATGGACAGCCATGTAGCTGTGCCAGCAGGAGTGGAGGAAGCTATGAGGCTGCCTGGCTGTATGGATGCAGCACAGACTCACTAGTCTGTCGGACACGTGAAACGAGTGAAGAGCATTTTTCCTGTTTTAGAGGTTAGTTTACAGCAGAGGGTGGGCACACTGACTAGTCATTCTTGTCTAGCCGTGTCTAACTACCTCACACTGCCTCTCCTGCAGAGACTTTATTTCCATCTGTGAGACAAAATCTCTCTGCTCCCCTGAGAGGCTCTTGATCTCACTGCTATCCCAGGTATGTTTGGAAAGCCAGACATACTCAAGTGATAACATAGTCTGAGTTTGCTTTGTTTAGAATACAAGGCATCCTCGATAATTGCTGCTTTTTTCAAAAAAAAAACAGTCATTAAAAAAAATCCTTGATCAAATCTGGTTTACACTGACTTTACACAGTTTTCACCATGCAAGTCAATGAAGATTCCTGTGCCTCCATTTTGCTGTTTTATTCCACTGCCACTGAACTCAGTAGAGAAGCTCCTGCTTTGTACTGCAACTGTAATATGGCACAGGTAAGGCTGTAAAGTAATACTTTTTTTTTTTTCTTTGCTTGGCTAGTCTACCATATGATTATTTTCATCTTCTAGTAAGCAAAAGAGAAGAGCCAAAGTCATTTACGGAAGCACATAATGGTGAAAACAGTAGGAAATTATAATTTCTGAGTCTGCAGTCTGCTTAATTGCAGCTTTATGTCATGTCCAACTGGCCAACTGATGTTTCTGCACTTAAGAAAAGATGGAACTTCCTTTCATAAACATACATGAGAAAGTGTACAGGAAATGGCACCCAATTAAACTTTATGGCACTTCAATAATACTGAAGCCTATAATAAGCTGACTAATAAATTATCAAGCCAAATAGTACAAAGCATCACACAAATAAATGACGTCTCTTGCTGGCATCATAAATGGTAAAATATTGACCATCAATAGCCCAAATACAAACTCTAGCCAAAAAAATACCTCATTGTCAACAATACTGGAACAAGGAAGTTCACAATCTGTTGCCAGGCATGAAGGATCCTGGTCTTTAAAACACGTTACAGAACAAAAGGTTGCATGGATCTGACTAGTATTTGTCCTTTTGAAATTTAGAATGTATTTCCCGTCATGAAAACAGAGATTTTAAAAAATCCATATTAAAAAAAGAGGAACAGGCATTTCCAGGGGAAAGCTCTGTCACAAGTGATCTTATTTCCCAAAGCTGACCACACTAGAACAGCGTATCTTACGGGCATTCACAGGAACATGTAGGTCATCTGCAAAGCTGATATTTTCACTGTGCAATTAACCAGAACTGAAACACAGTCTGGAGGCATCTGCATAAAATATTCAGTTAACAGGTCCAGTTTGTTCCAGGTAGACATTTTTTATCCTTCTCCTAAATTTGTTGGCCTTCTCTTTCTCCATCCATTCAATTCTTTCAGAGAGGAGAGGAGAGAGGAAAAAGGAAGGGGAAAAGAGATAAAAAGCAAAAGAGAAGGAAGGAAATGTTTAAAACCAAATGCCAAAAGAAAAGTTGGCATCTTCATGAAAAGTTTCCTGAAAAAAATGTAGCCACTCAATGGTCCCACCCTATTTCCCAAATTAATTTCCTTTCAAATCCTCTAGAATTAAAATTACTTGACACTATTGCTGTAGATTTTTTTATGTGTGAATGGAACAACTTCAGCTTCCATCCATAACCACACTAAATAGGTGAATAAAAAAATCCATAGGGTATGAACTATGAGCTAGCCTAACCACAGGAAATGATGGGCCTTTGTCATTTAAAAGCTGGAGTGCAATTTCACAATACAGCCTCCAGAGGAAATGTGGAGCTGAACAGCAAGATAAGAACAGACTTTCAGCATTTACACAGTGTCAAAATTTAGTTCTCACTTTCTTCTTTTTTCCAGACAAGAAGAAAACCAAGTACACAAACAGCTGCTGTAACATTAACCATTTTACAGAGCTTGTGACAAGCATCATTGCAATTTTCTGTTCTGAGCCACTTCTATGGTAATTTGCTGCAGAGGAACAGCTCTTATTATGCTGAGGGAACAGTGCTTAATGTGACATAAACAAGTAAATTATGTTTAAATTAGATTTCACTGTTAATGAAAAAAAGACATTGCCCAACCCTGGAATCTGTGGAATGTAAATTGGTTGTTGGGGTTTGGGTTTTTTTGAAACACTGGATAGCATTTAAATCCGTTGCCAATGTGAAGGATTTTTCCCTGCTTTCTAGCAGCAATTTTTCTCTAATTACTTGACTCTAACTTTAGTAACTGAGAAATGTTGAATCGTTTCAACTCTTCATCTCTGTTCACTTATTATTTGGCCAATTCAGTAAACACAGAGGGGTTCTGCTCTTCAGCCTCTTCCCTTTTTTTTTTTTCGCATGAGATTTCACCTTTTTTTTGTTTCATAATTCATCTCAGATCCACTGCAAGCTGAGTAGAAGCAGAATAGCATTGTCCATTTGCTTCTTTCATTGTCAAGATGTTCAAGAGTTCCCTGGCTTTCAGAACAGTTCTCCTGGTGAAAGGAGGAAAAAGAAAGAAAAGTGATTCCTAAATTCTGGAATTTTCAGAATTGCCCAGCATACTGCAGGCCACTCTGCTTGTTGTATAGGACAGCCTCCAACAGATTTTACATTCTAAATGAAAAAAACCCCAATTACTAAACTTTAATACTAACATGAAAAAGAATGCCAGCACTGGCAGTTTGGAGCTCTATTCATATAAAAACCTGTTGTGTGAACACCCTTCCCTATACTGACAGAGAACTTCTGAGACAGCTCTGTACTATCTATGACTCTAATGACATACTAGGATATCTACATTAATAAATTAAAGAGGTCCTGAAAGTGACCTGAAGCACTGGCCTGTGTTCCCCATACTGTTAAATCACTTCCATGACTTCTGATGTGGCCTCATCCCAAGCCAATTTGTCTCCAAGGAAATCCTGGGTACAATGCAAGGAGATAGACAAGGTGGAGACCACTCTCCAAAGGCACTGTGGATGTGATGTCCTTCTGCAGATAACAAAAGACAGAAAATGATCTTTGGTATGTGCTGACTGCAGCCCAGGCTGGGGCTTCAGGGAGAAAAGGTAAGAGGTCCTGGGAGGACACAGGGCTTTATAAGTGGGACCTGCTGGAGACCTTGCTGCAGGTTGCTTTATGATCATCCACCTCCTCTTTTGGGGCTGTGTAATTTTCTAATTAAGCACAGAAAAAAAAAAAAGAAAAAAAAAAGAAAGGTGCATACAGACTATTTCAGACTAGTGCATTCACTCTGGGAACTTCATTACTTGAG
Source organism: Pterocles orientalis (assembly GCA_011057875.1). Classification (NCBI taxonomy): domain Eukaryota; kingdom Metazoa; phylum Chordata; class Aves; order Pterocliformes; family Pteroclidae; genus Pterocles; species Pterocles orientalis. Next base: position 758,061 of record WKFP01014819.1, read on the forward strand.
TTGTCTCCAAAGTGTGGTACTCAAACAGTTCCCCCAAACTACCTGAAATTCTTCAGAGTTGCATTAGGCAAGAAATAAAGGTTTGATTTACCTGGCTTGATTGTTGCTCTTGGGTTTTTTTTTCCAATTCACACTTGAGCCACCAAGTTAATTACCTGGAGAGCAGAAAGACTTGTAAAAGGCATTGGTCCCAGAGCAACAAGGCAACAAAAACAAGTCCTGAAGTATGTCCTGCCAGAGAAAAACAGCGTTCAGTTCAATTCTAGAGAATAACATAATGAGGTGAAATAAAACAAGTAATTTCCCTATGTGCCCGCACGATTTCTCACCCTCTTACAATACCTACACAAATAAAATTGTAACATAATGGCAACATCTTCACCCTTTCCATCACCACAAGGGATGCTGCCAATGTATCAAATTACAAATGTGCAAAACTGGGTGAGACTTTTAACTTATTCAGCATTGGCTTACTTCTCTGACCCTGGATGTCGGTGGGCTTTTGCAGGCTGCAGTGGAGCAGCTCAGACAGAACTTCCTGTACTTTAGAAAATCCCACCTATTTCACTTTTTCACTGAGGAATCAGCAAGTTTTGGTATGTAAGTCAAAAAATACAAGTTTTCTGCAGCACAAAATTATTTTCAACCTACAAATGTTTACATACCATCTTAGCAAACAATCTGCACTTCTTACTGGTGCTCTTAGAAGAAAAAAATATTCAATTTACCATTTCATACAGTATCAGAGTATCCATAGCAAGTACACATAGTGCTTTTTCCATAGTAGTCCAGTTGCTTTTCTGGTGGATGTGAATGCAAAACTGACCAAACAAATGCAAATTTCAGTTCAAAAGTCAGCCAAAAATTCCAAGTCTTACTTGAATTCAGACTAACCTGTGTAAAACCAGGAAGTTTCATGTGCTGATTACCAAAAAAACCTGAATTAGCTTATGAACCTTAGAAACACTGTTCTATTTGATGCTTTCCAAGAAGCAGTGCTTATTCATCATAAACAAATAAGAATTGCAAATCTGAGACTCTGAGCTGAATTTCAGGTTTGCATCAAACTTGAAAAAAAGCAAACTTAAAGTGCTCTTAAAGTTAGTGTTATGAAAAATTCAATAGCTCTTTTACTTTGTGACATCTCTTTTTTTTTTAAAAGTCCAGCACTTCAGTGCATATTAACGTTGCATATACTGATGTCCATGTAAAACGGGAAGTTTATTGAATGAGAAAACTTTCACAGAGGTAAAAGTTAAACTGACATTGTCTTTAGGATTTGGAAGTTAAAGTTTATACAGTGCTAAAGGAATGCAGCAGACAACGCAAAATAGCATATCCTTATATTCCAAAAAAGACGAGGAAACATTAACATTCTTGGATCTCTACCTAGGTTGACCCTCTACATACACAGAATGAGTCACCAGAACTGTCCAGACTTCTGGTCCCCTGGGCATGGTAGTCAGCTATGTTCAGGGTTTCATTGACTCAAGCATATCTGTTCACTGCTTTATATGCTTTCCTGTTTTGCCAAGTAGCCTCCTTTCTGATATCCTTTTTCCCTGATGGTCAATTTGGAAATCACTGTTGTTTAGTGTTCACACAATGAGAGAGCTCTTAGTCATCTCTGTGATGGTGTTCTTATAACTGTGTGAACCTAGTTTAGGGGAATACAGCCATTTCGCTCTGCTGTTCAGATAGCTGTGAAAAGCACACTAACTTGTTACAGCTTATTTGATTATTTCTTTTTTAGTTTATTTGTTCTACTTAGCCACTCTTTTCTCAAGGTAGCATGTTTGCTCCTGTTTATGGAACACAAATGCCAGAGTTCAGATGACAATGGAATCTTGCCCTGGATTGGGAAGTATTGGCATCTAGTTTGGTTAAGCTTGGAAAGCTAGGAATTGACTTATTTGTATCATTTAGGACACACTATGCACTTTTTATAAAAAATCAATGCAATTTGAGCTAACCACAGATTTTAGGATGGAGGATTGGAGGATGCCTGTGTCATCTCGTTCAGCTTTCTGCAACTTCACAACCACCTGAACAGGCACACACCAGATAGAATCACGCACCAGGAACTGTTCCAAACATTGCCAATGGAATTTAAGAACCAAAAGCTACAAAAATGATACGAAATAGGTAAAGAGCTGGAGAGACCAAGACTTTTGCTTTTCTCTTAGGTCTCTGTTCCCAAAGGGAATTCTTTACATGAAAATGCTGACATAAATAAGGTGATGCTCAGTATATTTGAAAAGAGGATCAGTTATTTTAACCAGGACTAAAAGTCCTGTAGCTAGTTCTGATAGTGACATTTATTTGGGTGACTTCCATTCAATCCCTTCTGGACTCAGCATTTCCAGCTTGAAATTTTTTATAGAAGTTGGTCAAATAAAACAGACATATACAGATTTATAAAATGAAGTATTTTGTGAAATACAAGGCTGACATATGTAAATATAACTGTATTGACCATGATGGGAGTTCAGTCTGCTTATTCAGAGGTCAGACATGACCCAAAGAAAAAGCTGGGACTTGTCCAGGGCCATGGTGAAGAGTCAATGTCAGAGTTCCCAGCACCTGAGTCATACACTTGGCTGAGTCATCCACACCTCTGTCAGTACATGGCTTCATCCACAATGTATCATACCTCCTTCCTTTCACTCACCCTCAAGCGTGCTCTTAATTTAAACTGAAAAATCCTAAGATTTATCCTGGGTTCAGATTCATGTGTGTGTGTCTCTCAGTCAACTTGGTTGTTTCCCTCCTTGTTCCCCTTTCCCATCATTCTGTGACATCCAGGGCTTGTGTCTGTGGCTCAGCCCTTCCTCTCAGTTTCTGTAAGGAGTGTGGACTTGGTGTACATCTCCCTTGTCATCCATTTCTCACCCTTCACCTACCCTGCCTAGGACACTGAGGACAGCAGGATCACACCTGTCCTCTGTCCGTGGAGGACTGCCATGCTTTTTCCTGATCAAACCAAACAAAATCTTTCCCAAATTGTAATCATGACATTGTTTTTCATGGTCAGGAAAATAATCACTGGGTTTACAGCCTGTGGTTGTCTTCATTAGTAAATCAGCATAAGGTACAGTTACCTCAATCATTTTTGTTTAACATGGCTCCCGTCTCCATACAAAACTCTTGCTATCAACTTGCATGGGTTTTACCTGTATATAGCACAATATCTGTCTGCAGCTAGAGCCAATCTTGTGATACCGTGGGTCACAAACAGGAAAGTAATGGGAGAAAAAAGGTATTCTTCAAAAATAATCCCATGATCTGTAAGTCATATCACAAATTGGGAAAGGTCTTTCGATAGCTGCGCTATTGCTGACAGCATGGCAACGCCAACTACAGCTGCACTAGTTACGGGTAGCAACAAATTCAGTGGTCCATATACAGCCATATATGTTGTATTTTACCATCGAATACAAGAAGGTAACACTGATATCAAGCAGTTCCTTGACACCTGGCAATGCTCTCTTTTTCTTTTTTATATTCACTGAATTTTTTTGAGTGCCACAACTCTCTTTTGGGGTAACATCGGTTAAAAGTTACGATGCCTAACTCATTTTTTATAACACAACACCACTGCCCATTTGGAAAAATTATTATATGTGTATTTGGACAACATTCTTCTGTTTCGTGTATTCCAAACAATTTCAAGGGAAAATTTAACAGAGACATAAAGTACTTAATATCCTCAGATTTAAAATTCATGCAATGAGGAGTGCTGTCCAACTGCAGTAATTGTTACTCATCACTTATATCCACACTCACAATATTAAAAAATCATGTCATCAAGTCTGGTAACGCTGTAATATAACTATAACACCTGGTCCTCTGTGAGGGAAGTTTTAAGTTTTCGCCTGGTTTTGACTGACTAGCACTTGAATCAAGGCTGTTGGTATCTCTGTGTGGACATGCCCAAAACAAATGGATGTGCCTCTTAATGGGCAAAGAGCAAACACGGCTTTAAAAAAAGAAGAAGAAAATCAACCAGCCAAACCTCTCAAGTTGTTCAGATAATCTTTGGAAAAATTGCAAGAATGGATATTTAATATATTGAAGTTCATGTAAACAAGTCTTTGACACCACCAGCTGCTGAATCAGGATTATCCCTACATACGAAACAGGCAGAAGAATCATCAAAGCTTATTCATCTCTCTCTCTTAACCTGTGGTAATTTTGATTTATAATTAAAAGTTCTTAACGTTCTCACACGAACAGCAATTTACTGGATGGAGCAATTTAGATTCTCGGAGGTCATAAAGGCTCCGTCCAGTTAAGCAAAAGAAAAAAAAATAAAAATAGGTGGGGTAGCTTTTAAGTACATTGACTATAAGGATAAACGCAGCAACTCTATGAGGTGCTCAGCTGCTGTGGGGCACGGGTACATCTGGAAGCCTTGGAAGCATGACGCAAAGCCCAGTGCTCTGAGCGGGGTTTTGCCAGGGCTAGCAGCAGAAACTGCTGAACACAGGGATACGTCCAGCGCTGCGTCCTGCCCTCAGCTGGACACCTTCACACGGGCTGACAGAGCTACCTTCACGTAGCTCTGACACCTCTTATGAAGGCTGGTGCTGATATTTTTCATTGAAAGGACTAAATGGGATGTACTATTTTGCTTGCAGACGGTCAGAAACAGCCTCCACTTTGCACAATAGCTGAGTCTTCACAGCACTTAGGGAACTGGGAAGCTCAAATGGATTTCCTTCCCAGCCTGGGCAGATGTACGCTCATCTGTCTCTCCTCCAGCTGATGAGCAAAGGCACATCCATCCACCTCTGCCACATTCAGTAGCCAGGGAATGTTACAGAGGCCACCTTGGGAGCCACCAAAACACACCTTCTTGCCTCCTGCTGTGTGTTGAAACTACTATCTTGGAGGCCCATGCATTTTGTCCCATACTCTGTGCAGGGGCACAGCCCCCACAGGAGGTTTGAAAACTGCCCTCACACTGTTTTTTGAATCCCTGTTGGGCTTAGACACCAGCCTGCCCAGCATGGGAAAGCCCTGCACAGGCATAAGAACAGGACTGGAAGCAGGACTGGGGGCAGCTCGGGAAGGGCCAAGTTGTACAGGGAAGCGCTGTGTGGACCCAGGTCCTTCCACTGTTGGGTGTCCACTGAGCAGAGAGGGACTGGGGCTGTTATTTCAACTAGATGTTTCGGGTACACAAAGTCCAGTCTTGGATTTATAAATCCTTAATTGGATCCAGTACTGAATTTGCAGACCTTCCGGCAATAAAAAACATGAATAAACCACAGCTTGAGCCTATCAAAAGATATTATGTATCTCCAAAGTATTTGGCACTACAAATAATTTTAATAAATTCAGGCCCTCCTAAACTGACCTTGCCAAACTATACCATCGAATTGTTTTATAGTGATATATAGTGCCAAACACATTGAATTAAAACATGCCATTCAGATAAAACACAGCACTCTCACGTGTCCTATCACACTGAATTATCCTCTAGTATTAGGAAACAATAAAAATAAATTTATTCATGTTTCTTAGCAGCAAAGTAACCACATTTGGCAGCTCTCTGTGTCAGGGTGCCAAAGGGCAAAAGACAATATTACAGCAAAATGTCAAAACAGACTAGTCCCCCTCCAACATTGTCTAACTCTTTTCACCTACGGATGGACCAGCAAGTTAGAGGAAGGATGAAAGGATATGAAGCTGTGGAAGGTTGATAGTCAGATCTTTGTTATTCATTCAGCCGTTAACTTCAGCAAATCTTGTAACTTTTACGCCTGTAAAACATTTCTATTTCACCGTGAATTCCACTGTAGAGTATGGCATGTTGCAGCTGAGAAGTTTAAATAGATGGAAATACATAAAATATAGTGTGTAAGGCTCTCAATGCAAGGCTTAACTAGCAAGGGAGAGAGCAAAACTATCCATGACTACAAATTACTGACATGAAGAAAGAAAAAAACCAGAAACAATCTGTTTTCTTCACGAAAAAAGAGGAGAGGGATGCCTAAAGATATGCAAGTGCCAGACAGGTCTGGGCGTGATTTCAGTGCTGATTAGGGAAGGAGTTGCACAGCTGCTTCTCCACTCCGCAATGACCGATTATACTGGGTAGTTGTACTAAGGGGGATTTAGTCCTATTAACCTTCTTCTCTCTGCCCCATAAATCTTTTATTGTTAGCAACAGATTTACTTAGCACATATCTCAGTGATTTACTAAAGGCAATGAGCTATGAAATGGTTTGATTTGCAGCCAATCTACATTACTGGTTGTGTTCACAGCCTGGTCTGTGTTGGAAGAGCACTTTTTACAGCAGTTATCAGAACAAAGCTGAGCTTCCTCAGTCTGCTCAGGTCTTATTGATCAAATTATTTTCCCTGAGGAAGGTCTTCAAGCTTTGCTTTGCAGCTTGCAAATTTGCATATATGAATGGTTAATTATACTGACTGGCAGGGCTTCCTTGTCCATGTTTACTCTTTCAGCATTACATCAAGTGGCAAATGGCTTTATGGATCACATTTTCAAATGCCCTTCACCTAACATATTTATTTACATCACAGCAAAATAAACCCATTCTTGTCAGAAAATGTCTAGCAGCCTCACGAACTTCATACCTCCATCTGGTAAAGCAGCCTGTGCAATCGTGCGCTGCAAGTTTTATCACACAGAAGGCCTGATTCCTACTTTGATGAGCCTGAGACAGAGAAATTAACTAATCAGAGGGAAATCTTTAACTGAAGTCTAGCCATTAATGAAATTAATACAAAGGCAGCTCTCATTGAGGTGGGAGCAAAATGAAGGTGGTGATCAGGAGCAGCCATCATGGACTTCCCAAGGACAAATCATGCCTGACTAGCCTGATTGCCTTCAGCCAGAAGATTCTGTGGACTTTGGGACAGCAGTGAACATCAGTTAACTGGAGTTTAGGAAGGCTTTCAAAATATTTTTCAGTAATATCTTTACAGCCAAACTGGGAGGTATGGACTGGATGGGTGGACTAACAGATTGATAGCTGTCTGAATCATCAGACTCAAAGTGTAGTTATCAGTGTTTTGAAGTCCAGGTGGTGACTCATCACTTGTGACTCATCTTATTTAGGAGCTATTGGGAATGTTATAAACTTTAAGTTCTTCATTAACTGCTTGGACCTCAGGACAGAATGCACCCTAGGCAAGAGTGCAGAGCATACCAAAACTCATGGCATGGACAACACAGAGGAGAGCAGGGCTGCCTTTCAGAGAGATCTTGATAGGCTGCAGAAATGGACAGACCAAAAGCTCATGATGATCATCAAGAACAAATGCCAACTCCTTTCCTTGGCGTGGACCAGAATCATGCAGCAATGCACTCTGGGGGCCATCTGGCTTTGCAGAAAAGAATCTGGAGAACTGTGATGGATAACGAGTTAAAGATGAGACAACAGCATGCTGTTGGAGGACTGAAGACCAGGCACATACTGGCCTGCATCAAAAAGGATCCAGCCAGCAAGTCAGGGGGAGTGATTATTCCCCTTCATGTAAAAATCTTCAGGCCACACCTCAAATAACTTGTCCAGCTTTGATTTTCCCAGTAGATACTGACATAAGGACAAAACAGCAAAAGCTCAGCAAAGGGCTACCAGATGATTAGGGGCTGAAACGCTTTTAGGGAGCTAGCTTTGCTTAGCTTAGCTCTCCTCTCCCAAGATGGGAAGAATAAGGAAGGATACAATTGTTGTCTTCAATCACATAAAAGGGAAAAGGGAAGTTATGAAAAAGGAGGAGCCAGATTCATCTCAAAAGTGCATGGCAACAAGACAAGAGTTATACCTTTCATTAGAAGTTTCATCAAGGAAAATGCCAACTAAATACAAGGGAAAAAAATCACTGTGAGAGTGGTTAAGCAGTTGAGTAGATTTCCCAGAGAAGCTGTAGACTCTCAATACTTGGTAATATGCAGAACTTGACAGGATATGGCCCTGGGAAGCCTGGTCTAACTTTGACAGTAACTTTGAGAAGAATATTGCACCAGACAACTTCCAGAGGTCCTTTCCAACCTAAATTATTTTATGATTCTGTGGTGGCAAGTCAAAAGAAGCTCATGGGTTTTGTCTCACTAGAAAGGACAAGTGATGTAAAAATCTAATTTAAAAAACACAGGTGCTTAAAATATAAGCTCTTAGGTTATCTTTTTAGAACCGTTTACTTTCTTGTATGACATCTGAGAAAAATTGATGCCTAAAACCTGGATTCAAAATAGGTAATGTGCTGAATTTTATTTTCAGAGAGCAACCACCCTGACTGAGCATGTGATGAAAATTGCTGAGGTCAAGGTGCTACTTGGCATATTTTCTGGGAAGTGTCCTGACCCATGCACATTCATGGCCCAGTTGCCCTCCCACTGTAGATACCACTAGTCTTTTTTTCCAAAAGTCAAGCAATATTTACTTTATTCTGCTGTTTTCCAGTGCAACATTCAGAAAAAAATTTTCTATGCCTCTTCACAATACAATAAATTATTCATATTTTGCCAGTATTGCCACACGGACTACATATGTAGTAAAGTAATTAAATAAAAGCAGACGGTGGAACTAGACACACTGAATATTATTGACCAACCAATCTTATAGTAAGAGCATTGCAACTGCTACAAAAGAGGTTCGTTCAGTGTTTCTCCTACCTTGCCACTTTTATTGAACATCCTAGTAATAGATGAAACACAGATCTGAAATGTTATGGGAGTGCCTGGGGCTTTTCAGCCCCATGTGTCCAGAAATATGCCCTAACCGAAGACTGTCAATTTCTTCTGGAGCAAGAGTGAAGGACACTTCCTGGTGAGGCTATGCAAATCTGAAAAAAAATGAATCATGATATGCCACCTATGACTGTAAAAAACTACGTGTGAGTGTATGTGTGTGGCAGCAAGATGGACTGTCCTGCTTAACAATGCATTCAGTCAGGAACTGAAGAACTGAATTTCAAACACAGTGAGACCTTAGAGCGACAATCTCAGTTATTTTTGTCAGATACCCAGCCACTTCTGTTGCTGTCCAAATACCTCCTGGATAAATCCATTCAAGGCCTCCAAGAAGAGAAATGCTTCACCTCGGGATGCCCATTAAACTTGGCCATTAATTAAGTTCCAAGTACTTAGTGCTGTGGACACAGCTTCAGCGTTAGGAATGAACAGAGCTGCAATTCTAGCCATCTGGAGAATGTCAAGGTCAAAATTAGGTAACTACAGAGTTAAAAACATTTTAATTTAGATGGCAATTAAATGAAGAGTTTCCAGACCATGATGCCTTATGTAGGCATCTAGTTCTGCTTTAGTCCTACTTTGGGAATCCATGTCTTTTGGCACTGTATATTTTAATATCCAAGTTAACTTGGTCATGCAAACTGAATGCAAAATTTGCTTTAAAAGTGCTATTTAAATTCCTTGGAAAAAGATTTAATGTTCACATAGGAAGTACGTTAAATAATTTGTGGGATTTAAAGAAGAATGTACATACCAAGGGGAGTAAGGGGAAGCCTAGCAGTGTGCATAGGCAGAAAACCAGAAGCCTTGCTCAATCAAATGCCTTCAAGAGAGCAACACGCTGGTTTTGCTTCCAGATGAGAAGTCGGATCCATAACCTTACTAGGATTTAACCACATTTCAAGTTCTATTTGCAACGATCATGGATTTAGCTGATTAACTAAAAGACTGGAATAACTATGGGCTTAAACAGACATTTATGTGTCTATTAACATCATTATAATTAGCTTTTTGTTCACTAATTGCAAAGTAATTCCAAATTAAGCTATCATTTGTATAGCACTGTGTGACATTCCTGAACTTGAAGTGGATGCAACAGAGGCCTTGAGTATTTTTTTTGTTCTTTTCATAAATGCACAGTTCCTATATGGTTTATATTAATCTGTTTGAATGTATGCATAATTTCTACACCTTCAATGTTGCAATATTGATAATGTGGTAGATCTTTTAACATTTATGTAGATAGTAGTCTATGACATCATTTAGTCATACTGTAAGTAAGAAATTCTGAATCCACAAATTCTGAACAGGTATTGGCAAAAGAATGATCTTGTTTCTAAAAGTGCACAATATTCAGGTAGCTCCTGAATACAACTTACTCGCTCATTCTGCTGTTACTGATTTAGAGACCCATACACCCAAAAGTAAGCCATTGCCCCACCAGACATGTCTTAATGGCCATGAACCCAAGACAAACTTTGACCTCCATGTAGGGAGGAGGAGGGCTGATGTTGGTGTTGCTGACAGCACCTCCCAGCAAGCCCTGAACTCTGCCAGAGGATGCTGGGGGACTGTAGGACAGCTCATACCCAGAGTAACATTTGCACATTACTCTGCACATTTGCCTCAGCAGATCTGGTGGGATCATATCCTGCCAGTGCCAAGAGTTTTGATTCCTCAGCAGCATCTACGTCAGACCTACCATTTGTCTTGTGGTGTAACCCTGGCTTGAGCACTGTAGTCAAACTGCTCTCCAGCCCCTTGTGACTCAGAAGCCAGGGTGCACAAGTGGCACAGCAGTACAGCCACCACCCAGAGAGCTGCTGATCTGTGTGACCTCCTGCCTCCAACCTGTGTCATCCTCAACCACTACCAATCCTTCAGCACAGCCCCCCCTCCCCAAATGAATTGAGCAGTCACAAGACAAAGACATGACGGAATGATTTGCAATTTACAGCCCTTTGACTTTAAACCTTCTCTTTCCTGACCTGATTTAGAGCCACAAAGTAAAGTTAAACCGAGTATCATCTGGATAGGACAGATAAACTGAACTCTTACCAAGCTGATACTATTGCATGTGGTTTTTTAAAATAGATTAAAAATGCTCGTCATATTAGCAATGACTTAACCACATGATATTTGGAAGACAATGATTTAAGAACCTGTCAGTTAAAATTGAAATAACATGTTTAAGTTCAGAAGGTACAATTTTAATCCAAGCTTTTTATATGTCAATATGTTATATTATAGGTGTTCCTGAGGACTTTTTTCTCCTGTTCCAGGTAAGTCCACCTGCCCTCCCTGCTACATGCTCCAGCATAAGGCAGGGAGAGGGACCAATTTATCTCTTTTCAGGAAAAGCCATGTCCTCTGTGGTCTTCCCTTAGCTCTCCTTCAACACCAGGCTATATTCTCTCCTCCACAAATATTTGTCAAGGAGCACCTTGGAACTATCCTGCTTTCAAGCCTGGCCTGGGTTAGCACAGCCATTACACTCCTAATTTATGTGAGTTTACGACAGAGTGGATATTGTTTGTCTGTAACAGCTATAAACACTAAAATACTTTCTTCAGAACTTTTTTGAGATCTTGGGTTCAGTGGTGGTGGCTACAGACCTCTAAACTGTGTCAATTAACACTCTGAATCCCGTTCTTGGGCCTGGGCATTTTCATTATGTGGGAACTGGTTCTTAGTGGTGTGTTACCTCTGAGGATGGGGTGTACGCTTTTCTTGAAATACACTTTAAATTACCGGTGAAAACTGTCTTATAGTGTTTTTATGTATACAAAGATGCAGCAAGATGACATACAACACTACTAGCGATGTCAGCCATGCGAAAGTGGCTGACTAGTGTTGTCAGCTGTAGCTAAACACAGGAATTAGTTTAAATCCAGTCTGGTGATGCAGTTCCCTAGGGCCCAACCTCCACTAGGTTCCAGCATCTTTTCACAAGTGTAACTTAATCAGATAAGAGTATATTAGCTTTTTGCTGTGCTGCTCAGTGGTTTTCTCTTACCAGAAAAGTGATTGGTAGCTCATATAGCCAACAACTCCAACCTCTCTCTCAAAAGTATTCCCACTGGCCAGATGCCACCCAGATACATCTCCTCACTTTGTAGCTGTTATCTGTCAGTGGACTGCGGCTCACCTCAACTCTACACAGATTGAAATTATATCTTCCTCTTCTGTAGGATGGACAAAATCAAATACTTCATTTGGTTTACAGAAACATGACTCCTACAACACAGATGGTGAAAGACAACTGCTAAGATCCCACCTGACACTCCCTATTCTCAGGCTAAGCCCTGGGAAGGACTGTGCAATCCACTAAATGCATTAAAATGCGTCGGATATGTGATGAAGGTCCATTTCAAAGTATTGTTGGTTTAAAAAATGTGAAGTCTAATCGTTACTAATTACATAAATGCATATGAAGGCTACCAATTCAAAGGGAAAAATTAATGTTCAAAGTAACCCACAAGAGTATGTGGTTAGAAAGAACAGCTGAGGTTTGATTCCCTTAATGTCTTTGAACTAAAGGATGAAAAAGTTCTGGTTCTTGTAAAATGCTCTGTAAAGCTGTCTCTGAGGCTGTGAGCTACAGCTGTGATCATACTGAAGCTTGTATTCCTCTTCATGTATCTTCCTTTGGTGTAGTGACTGAGGTCAAAGGACACTGGGATTCAAAGAAAAACCATGATTTGTAGACAAATGTGAACACCATCAGCCACAGTTGAGAGAGTTAATTCAAAAAGACAGTTTTAAAAGCTGTTACCCCCAACACTTGAGAGTATAAGACCACTTCTCATTGTAAAGGCCAGGAAGAAATTTCTGCAGTGGCAGGGAGCCTTGCACTTCTGAAGCATGTGGCAGCAGACAAGATGATAAATACCTTGTATCTCAGAGCAGATTGAGTATTGATATCCTGTGCCTCTGGGTTGAAAACAAAGGAGATGTCCACCAGCAAAGACCATGAAGGAACGGTTACATGGAGTCAGACAAGGGCATACTTAGCTTTCTCCTGTTTCAGTCAGAAGCGAACAAGGGCTGCCAACAGAAAGGTACAGGAAAGGAAGCATGTAGTCTTTTTTCTTTTGTTAAGTGCTGGGAGTTACAGAGGGAGAGAGTCTCGCTGATTAGGTTTAGGCATGTAATTTAGACTCCCAAGTTAGGAGGGAGTCTCCCCGGGGTCCTGGATTCCCTGTGGAGAGATGTCTGCTCTGCTCACAGGGTACCAAGGTGTACCTGAGGTCAGCAACATCCTCACCATAAGATGTTCAGCTGGAGTTTCAATACAGTGCTGTGGACCTCCTGTTTGCATGACGACACCTGGACTCGGGGGTGAGACCCTTGAATACCATCATGCACAGGAAACACCGTGGGGCTCTGTCACCAGCAAGGGCTGCACCCGATCATGGGTCTTATAGTAGAATCCACACATACAGACACAATTCTCCTCAGGTTGTTTCTTAAAAGTGTAAAGGAATATGAAAAACTACATATGCTGCCAAACTAAAGTTATTTGACACCATGAAGAGCATTTGAACTGTAGATTTCAGTGACTAACTTAGTGTGGTTAATGGCTTCTGACCCATTGGAAAGCATAAGCACTTCAGTAGTGCTAAAGAAAGTCGTAAAACAAGCTGCTTCTCATCACGCTGTCATTATATTTGAGCAGAATCATCCCTATGTGGGAAAAGTTGATGATAAAAGTATTCATATTTTGGCCAAATAACTGAATGGAAGTTATGAACTATGTTTGTGGTACCCAGATCTGTTCAGTCTTTTCTTAGAGTAGAAAAGGATTCCGAGTTTATAGTTTTCAGGTCATTAGTTTAAAGTCCTAACCTAAGATGTTGTAAAACCTAAGAACTGCCATTTTATAAGCATAATCATTGAGATTTTGCTGGTTACTTTGTCTTAGAAGTCACTAGAAATCTTGATGACATATATTTTTACTTTTTATTTTATTTTTATTGAATTATGTGTCACCAAGGCCTGTATTTTGCAGAGGTGTCACTGGATTACTACAGTTTTCAACATCAGCAAAGGCTCATTTTCATTGACAAAGAAATTAAGAAAACAGACCTTTTCAATTTAAAAAGGAGTGTTTTGACAGAATTCCTTTCCAAAATGCTTGCATGGTTTCTTTTTTCATTCTAACCCAGAATGAAAACAAATTTTGAAACTTCAACATTTTTTTATGTACTGGAACTGCCGCCCACTGGCCAACTCCACTTTTTTATTGAATCCTCGTGTTCCAACTAATGAGCACTTTGTACTGTTTGTTCCCAAGTCAGAGATGACAGAAAATCTGACTACTCTTTTGAATATATACTTTTCAATAGACATTTTCTATAGAGTTCATAGGTGGAACCAATCCTTCTGTGGACTGGATTACCAAAGTACAGTTTTGCAGTTTTCAAAAAAATCCCACAATTAAAAAAAAAAAAAAACTGAAAAAAGAAAATAGTGCAGCAAAGACAGTGTTCAATTACAATTTGCTTCACGTACTGTTCTTTCTACTTGTGTGTAAGGTTTTAGCACAGTGGCAATATGTTTATATTAAAATATGTATATAGGTGATATGAGTATACGTTAATATGTAAGATTTAAAAACCTTCTTAATTCCTGCAGAATCTCTAAAAAAGTCTCTTTTAAAATGTAAATTTAAACATGACTTTTTATAACATGCATATAGACTGTACATATAAATTAGCAGACTGCATCTCACCATTTGGGGTTTTGGTTTGCAGATCTCTAGTTTGGGGACAGTTTAATAAACAAGGATTGGGAAATCCTAATTACGTCTGTATGCCATTTATGAAGTCAGTAGATCTACTTGTATAATGTTTGGCCTGATCATGCAAATTTCATTCTGCCCAAAGTATTACACTCATTTATATAACCACCCCCTTCATTTCCTGTTTCTGTATTCAGTGTAGAAATAATGATGCTCTTGAGACTGCTTAGCTTGGACTCTTTCTTGTGATAGTCAATGAATGGAGTTAGTTATGTAGATTTTTTCTGATCTATATTTGCTGACAGTTATAGCACACTTCTATACTTGTATTACAGACAGTATTTTTCAAATATAAGTGACAAATTTAGTTACCTGTAGCATGATTTTTATCATCCTGCTTGAACAATGACAATACCAGCAAGAAAATTTTATTTTCTTGTTAACTTCATTTAGGAATTGTGATAAACATGACTTTTATAGAGTCAAGGATGATAAACACTGAGGACTTCAGACCAACAAGGATTAAATAGAATTAAAATCTGTCTTGTGAAATTAGGTACAAGAATCAATTTAAAAAGTAATTGCAATAGAATAATTCATAGCAATATCATATAGCAAAACAATGTAAATCACATTTAATTGGAAAGTTATAGTTTAAGGAAGCATTTTAAAATACAATAGCACACATTCCATGCAAACTACTAACTATAAGCACCTTGAGGAACTGAAATAGCATTATTCTAATGCATTGTTAAGTTTTATGAGAAAATGTATAGCATTCACTAACTGCTCAAAGAGTCCAATTCAATGAAACGTGCACTTGCATTTTATATTCCATTTAGTGGAATAATTCCATTTGTTTAGTTGTCTGTAGTGTGTTAATTAATATGTTTACAGGTGAAAATACAAGCCTGTACTCTAGTGAATCATGGTCAAAATGCTTGTGCTTTTCAGGATCCAGAATATCTGTAAACAGAATAATGTAGCCCCCCATTGAAATGCCAAATTTTTTTCATGTCCAGTTGGACAATTCATTCACATATTTCCAAAATAAGACAGCATATCTTATAAAATCATATTTCCTTAATGTTTGTCATCCAGGAAACAGAAGGGCTGGACTTATTTGAATAAATACAGGTTTCTCATTTCCCTGTTAACTAATATTGTCCTCCCTTCATCATTACAAATTCATTTCTGAAATAATAATTAAATGACTAATAAATATACTGTTTTGTACTCAGTAAAGGAAATAACTGGGCAATTTCCTACATTTGATGCCATTCTGGTCTAAAAAACAGCATATGATCTCATGCTTCCCAATGCTGGCACCAAAACCTTCTTCACAGCTATACATGTGAACAATCAGTGAAACTCCGCACAATTTTTGTGTGTGAGAAGTTTGGTTGGCTAAACTTACAGCTAAAAAAATTCTTCAAAATGCACTTAAGAATATTTTTACTCTGCAAAAGAGGGAATGCAAAGGAGAAGGGAAGAGTAACAGCAATAAGGTCCTTCTGAAGTTGAAGAAACATCAAAACCCAGAATATTTGACCTAAAACCTTACCAGTAGCGAAGACAAATGGTTATTGAAAAGTTTTTTTGCATTTCTAATCAGTTTATTACCAGTGGAGAGTGTTATTATATGATTTTTTTATTCTTTATTTGAGCTGTTATAAGAATTCATACATATAAGAAGGGTCATTATATATAAACACTAGTTGGGTATCTGTCAGCAGCTATTGCAGAAAGCTCCTATTCTAGTGAAAGAGGAAAAACGCAGTTGTGTGCATAATCTGGAATGCTACTTCTTGATAGTATTAGTACATGAAGAGTTGAAAAAGATGAGTGCTTTCGGTAAACATTTTTATTTCCTCTACGTGGTTTGCAGGAGAATAAGCAATGCTAAGCCAATACTGGGAATTAGGTGCTAAACTCTTCTTTAAATCACACTGAAGATATTATAGACTTAGAAAGTTATTAAACTCTCTCTTTCAAACTAGAGGGTGTTTTGAGGGACTTTGAGGGATTTGCTTTAATGTTGGCATTAAATATTTTGAACCTTCTAGCAGCGACTATATTTGTACATTCAATTTCAGCAGAAAGCACTGTAAATGCCAGGAGTAATAGCTCAAGACTTAGATGCCTCTATTCAGAAAGTGACTGATATACACCTGAATGTACTATTTTAAGATATTTGCATGTGCAACCATGTTTACATGAGCACATTAGAAGTTTTCCTTTTGTGACCTGACAGTGAGGCAATGAAGGAGTATAAAAATATATTAAAAGTAGTAAGATATAAAGAGCTTTTCCTGGGACTCAGGGAAAAAAGGAGAGTCTACCACCTCTGGAAGAAGGGCCAGGCAACCCAAAAAGAGTACAGGGATCTTGCCAGGTCATGCAGAGTTAAAGTTAGGAAGGCAAAAGCCCAACTGGAACTCAACCTGGCTGCAACGGTAAAAGGTAATAAAAAAGTTTTCACAAATACATTAACAACAAAAAGAGAGCTTGGGAGAATCTCCGTCCCTTGTTGGATGCAGGAGGGAACACTGTCACCAAGGACAAGGAAAAGGTAGAGGTGCTTAATCATAGAATCATAGAATCATAGAATCATAGAATCATAGAATCATAGAATCATAGAATCAGAATCAATCATAGAATCATAGAATCATAGAATCAGAATCAATCATAGAATCATAGAATCATAGAATCATAGAATCATAGAATCATAGAATGGCCCCGGGTTGAAAAGGACCTTAAAGACCGTCTAGTTTCAACCCCCCCCGCCATATGCAGGGCCGCCAACCACTAAACCAGGCTACTCAGAGCCACATCCAGCCTGGCCTTGAATGCCTCCAGGGATGGGGCATCCACAACCTCCCTGGGCAACCTGTTCCAGTGTGCCACCACCCTTTGGGTGAAAAACTTTCTCCTCATCTCTAACCTAAACCTCCCCTGTCTTAGTTTAAAACCATTCCCCCTTGTCCTATCACTATCCACCCTCGTAAACAGTCGCTCCCCTCCTGTTTATACACTCCCTTCAAGTACTGGAAAGTCGCAATGAGGTCTCCCCGGACCCTTCTCTTCTCCAAGCTGAACAAGCCCAGTTCCCTCAACCTTTCCTCATAGGAGAGATGCTCCAGCCCTCTGATCATCTTAGTGGCCCTCCTCTGCACCCGCTCCAAGAGCTCCACGTCCTTCATGTGCTGGGGGCCCCAGGCCTGGACACAGTACTCCAGATGGGGAATGCCTTCATTGCCTCAGTCTTCAATAGTCAGACTAGTTCTCCTCAAGGTATTCAACTCCCTGAGCTGGCAGACAGGGACAAAGAGCAGAATAACCTTCCCACAATCCAGGAGGAAGCAGTTAATGACCTGCTATACCACCTGGACATACACAAGTCCATGGGACCATACGGGATGCACCCGAGAGTACGGAGAGAGCTGGCAGGGGAGCTTGCCAAGCCCCTCTCCATCATTTATCAACAGTCCTGGCTAACAGGAGAGGTCCCAGAAGACTGGAAACTTGCCAATGCAACACCCAACTACAAGAAGGGCCGTAAGGAGGACCGGGGGAACTACAGGCCTGTCAGCCTGACCTTGGTACCAGGGGAGATTATGGAACGGCTCATCTTGAGTGTGCTCACATGGCACATACAGGACACCCAGGGGATCAAGCCCAGCCAGTATGGGTTCATGAAAGGAAGGTCATGCTTGACACATCTGATCTCCTTCTATGACCACGTGACCCGCCTAGTGGATGAGGGAAAGGCCGTGGATGTCATCTACTTGGACTTTAGCAAGGCCTTCGACACTGTGTCCCACAGCATTCTCCTAGAAAAGGTAGTGGCTCATGGCTTAGACAGGAACACCCTTTTTTGGATAAAAAACTGGCTGGATGGCCGAGCCCAGAGAGTCATGGTGAATGGAGTTAAGTCCAGGTGGTGGCCGGTCACCAGTGGTGTTCCCCAGGGATTGGTTTTGGGGCCTGTCCTGTTTAACATCTTTATCAATGACCTGGATGAGGGGATTGAGTGCTCCCTCAGGAAGTTTGCAGATGACACCAAATTGAGCAGGTGTGTTGATCTCCCTGAGGGTAGGGAGGCTTTGCAGAGGGATCTGGACAGGCTGGACCGATGGGCTGAGGCCACTTGTATGAGGTTCAATAAAGCCAGGTGCCGGGTCCTGCACTTTGGTCACAACAACCCCCTGCAACGCTACAGGCTTGGGGGAGAGTGGCTGGAAAGCTGCCCAGCAGAGAGGGACCTGGGGGTGCTGGTTGACAGCTGGCTGAACATGAGCCAGCAGTGTGTCCAGGTGGCCAAGAAGGCCAATGGCATCCTGGCCTGCATCAGCAATAGTGTGGCCAGCAGGCTAGGCAAGTGATTGTGCCCCTGTACTCGGCCCTGGTGAGGTTGCACCTTGAATCCTGTGTTCAGTTTTGGGCCCCTCACCACAAGAAGGACATTGAGGTGCTGGAGCAGGTCCAGAGAAGGGCAACAAAGGTGGTAGAGGGTCTGGAGCACAGGTCTTATGAGGAGCGGCTGAGGAAACTGGGGTTGTTTTGTCTAGAGAAGAGGAGGCTGAGAGGAGACCTTATCACTCTCTACAACTACCTGAAAGGAGGTTGCAGTGAGGTGGGTGCTGGCCTCTTCTCTAAAGTAACAAGTGATAGGCCAAGAGGAAATGGCATCAAGTTGCTCCACGTGAGGTTTAGGCTAGGTATTAGAAATAACTTCTTGACTGAAAGAGTGATCAGGCATTGGAACAGGCTGCCCAGGGAAGCGGTGGAGTCATCATCCCTGGAGGTGTTCAAGAAACGTGTAGATGTGGTGCTTAGGGACATGGTTTAGTGAGTTAGGTGGTGTGGGTTGACAGTTAGACTTGATGATCCTTGAGGTCTTTTCCAACCTCAATGATTCTATTCTATATAAAATGAGCAATACTCTCATCCAAGAAGGAAAAGAAATGATATCTCACAGCTTAGGGGCCACTGTTCAGAAGTGAAGCATCTGAATGAGGTACCACACATCTCACCCACCTCCATGCAGGCAGTGTGGGAGGTCTGATGGAGGAAGGTCTAGCTTGTGGCCCACATGCCATACCCGTACTTACAAAGTTGTCTTTACCCAGGAGAACAAGAAGATCTGGGGGGTCACAGCAGTCTCCCAGGGTTAAAGCTGCTCTCTGGGATGTGTCAGCAAAGGAGCATGAATGCTCATTTTCTTGGGCCAGGCACATCATGACGTTGCAGAGCCAAGCAGTGCAGAGTGAATGTGGTTGAAGGTAATAGGACACTTGAAATCTTCTCCATCCATGACCAGCCTTGTGACAAGCCCAGGCAAGAGAGTAATAGAACACCTAATGAAAGTACCTACCAAACTCTGAGATTTTATATTCCCACGCTGTCAGTACAGATGAACACGGAAAGGGACAAGCTGACCAACCAAAGAAAAAGCTCAAATCTGCAGAAAGTCTGCATGTAATAGGATACTACGTCACATTCAGCAGGGCCTTCAGGAATTCATTTCCAGCAGGTTCTCTACCTGTTACTTACAAATAAATTAATTATCTTAACAAGAAAACACTCAGACTAAAAAATGTGCTTAAGAGTGAAAAGCGTAATGTAACTATGGCCAAGGAAAGCTCAGAGCTGTCCTCCATTTGTTGCAAAAAGAACTGACATTTGCAGAAAGCTAAAAGTCTGGCCTTGACATACTCCTGAGCTCAGTGCAAAGGGCTGCTATTCCTGATCAGAAAAGTTGGTTCAGAAGACTTAAAAGCTATTATGATATGTTCCTTCTAACCTGTCTTCAGAGAAGGAACAAACAAGGAAGGGAGTTAAGAGGTTATTTAGGTCTGTGTATTACAGGTGAAGTGCTAGGCAGAGATTTCTCAAGCTGCTGGCAATCTATGCTAGTGAATCTTCCTGGAGTAGTAAAAAAGCCAATTTGGGAACTTCTGTGCCCAACGTAATAAATTTTGGGGGGCAAGAAAATTAGTAAGAATTCAAAAGAACAGGTACAGAGTCCCAAGATCTAATCTGTATTATTTCAAATCAAAGGTGGCTTGCATGGAGACAGGTTAAGTTTCACTATGCTTCTAATACACATGCATCCAGAGAGAGTGAGAGCAGGTAGGTTTCATTTGCAAACATCTCTTGGGTTAGAGAGGAAGTAATCCTCTGTAGTCAACTGAGAGAAACAGATGCTTTCAGACCATGATTCACTGGACCTATTTCAGATTGCCTGTTTTGGGATGAAATTAATTGTTCCCACAAAGTGCCTCATTCCCCTCTGAGCATAGTCTCAGCAACAGCTTTAGAGGTAGATATGTTTGCTGGAAATGTCCAACATATGTAAAAGGAACTCTACCTTCTGCATCTTTCCAGAGTTTGCTGAGTTCTAATAAGGCCTTTGAAGAAGGCAACAGAGTTAGGTCTCAAGGAGGCAGGCTAAGAAGATTAAAAGGAATAGTTTTAAGGACTGTTCTGACCATGGAGGAGAAGGGGTTCATTTTATTTCGATTTTCAGTATCCCATCAAAGGTAGAGTCTTTTGGTCTCAGCAGAAAGCAAACATCCCTCATGAGTGAGAGGTAAACCGAGTCTGCTGAAAAGCCATGACAGAAATGGGAAACCAGCAGATGCAGGATACTGGAAGATGCCGGTGTAGGACTCAATGATCAAAAAAACTGTTGAGGCTGTTTTACTGCCTCACATCCAAGCTTATGCAAGTTATTTAATTACTTGGCATTTTTATCTAGTTGCAGGCTTCTGTTTTGTGGCTTCTTTGGATACGAACACACAGCAGCGTGGTCTATCAGCAGGGCCTCCCAGCTCAGGCTCTGAAAAAGCAGCTGTATCGTGGCCAGCCCTCAACAAGCAGAGCCGCACTGTGCTTGCATTGAGTCTTTGGACCTACAGCTCTGGTCTCTGCTAGCGGAAAGATTCATGGCCTGCTTTCCTGCAGGCCTTTTGTGGCCTGTTTTGAGAAATCTGTGACTTTCAGAGTTGTAATGCAGTATAAAGCCAAGCTAGTTTCATACAGTTTCAGGTTCCACTGCTAACCTTCCAGGCAACTCCCTGAGTAAGATGCAGGCAAGCACTTCATGACCTTAATTTCCCATACGGTTGACTCATTATTCTACCTCCTGCAGGCAGCTCTTGATTTCTTAATGTATTTTCCTTTCATCTTCTGCTTATGGCTGTCACATTGGTTAGAAGATACTGCTGCTATTAACTCTATAAGTACTGAGGTAGTAACATTCCCATTCTCAATGCAGCTGGGAAATTTTTTGGGGAATGATCAGTGTATGCATCATATCTTCTTATGTCCATAGACATATGCATACGTAAGTAAATTACTTTCACCCTTTTTTTTTACAAATTCCACTATAAAAATGACAGAAATCTGCTTATATGCAGGCGGCTACATGTGCTCCCGAGTGTATAGTTTCAGCACAGCTCCAGCTACACCAGAGGTACTTTAGTCTCTTTTGCCTTGCATTTCATTTCTTCCTCCTGGGGCACATGGAGCCACAGACCCAGCTGTTGTGCTGCCAAATTCCTTCCAGTGCCTTCAGTCAGAGAGAGCTGGTCAGCAGATAAGGATGTGCTTCTGCTTTAAGTCCCATCCCCATTTTGGGCCACTCATATCACATTAACTCACCTCCACACCTGCAGCATCCCCACTTTTCCTACCAAAAAGCATCTGCTTTGCTTATAGATTCCATTATTATTTAGACTTGGTGTAATAACAGTACTCAGCAGTCATAGCCACCGACAGGGACTCCCACATTCCAGACACTGCACGGAACAGAAGAAAAGATGACCACCCTCCCAGAAAGATTTACAGTGACTTTAGCCTTGTTTCCTGGCATGATGGCTTCTCTCAGAGGTAAAATAAAATTCCAATGGCCAGCTGTCATCTTTGTTAACAGATTGTGAGACTGAAAATTGTAGAGAATTGCGTTCATTGGTTTTGTAGAGTTTAATTGGCCTCTTTGAGGAGAACGACACCATTAGAAACATTAAACGTACAGATAATGGATTCTCAGTTTTGGGGCTGTGAGACCAGCCATGTGGACCAGTAGCATTAACTAAAGAGGAAGAAAGGTCTTGAAATTCTTCCCTCTACTTGTCCGTAAGTGACTGATAATATAAGGTGTCTAGTTCCCTGAAAAAAAGACTCACAGCTCAGGACTTCCTCATAATTGTAAAAATCACATTCCAGAAAAGTAACTAACAAATCTTGTTGTGAAGTAGAGCAGTGATGCTACCATACAAAAGTAAATGTGACATTTGTCAGAAGGGAACACATGTTTTTATACTAATTATCTGCAGCCATTACCACATCATTTTTTTTCTACTTTGAAAAGATTTTAGAAACCCCTTGTAAGAAACACATTTCCTTAATTAAGAGTCTTTCATGGTTTGATCCTGCTCTTGCTGACTTCCTTGACAGCAGAATCAGAGCCAAAATGTGCTCTCTTCCAGACAGAGGACTTCATTCCACCCCCACTATTTTTTTTTCAAATAAATATAGATTTTTAAATCATTTACTAATGCTTGTCAGCACAGACAAAATTCACTAAATCTTATTTGGCTGGGAGCATTTACTGGAAGGAAATGCCCCCTGGGAAAACCAATGAAAGTCAATAATGGATCATATTATTTTCAATTAGCCAATAATTTTGTCCATTTCTATCATCTCCACGTGTGGGATAAATCCACTAAGAACCATTAACAGTGTATTTTAAACAGTACCAGTCAATACCAGTCCTGTTCTTAACACACTCGGTAGTTAGATGGTGACAAGATCTCCTCTTCGGGACAAAGCATTGTTCACTTTTGCAGGGTGTTGGTGGAGCTTCTTTTGAAGAAAGGGCATAGCCCAGATATTTCTCTTTATGCTCAAATATGCTTCTTTTAGGCAAATACTGTGCCCTAAAAGGATGCAGGAAAACCCCCCCAAACATACAGACTGCTGAGCTGCAGATAGTGTTACAGAGAATTATAATGCACAAGATGCAGAAGGAAAGGGATGTTATTCTAGGGTGCTGGTGGTCTTGAGTACCTACAGTCTGAAGAATCAGCACTCCTACTAACAAGTACTCCTCTTTCCTGCTAGGGGCTACTTAAAAGCTGGAAGTGGTGCAAATAAGAAGTAAACCAGGGTGGGAATTGGTGATCTGTAATATAACAAATTCTTTTTGTATTGCTGCCTCTGCAAATAACTCTCAGCTCATTCCCTTGCTCCTTGTTAGCATCAGTGCTCTTGCGCAAGCCTAACAAATGTTCCATCTCTCCACACTCTCTTGCAGTTGACATATGGAAGTGTATCAAAGGCCAGCACTGGCCAAATTGTATAAAACAAATTTGTCAATGTTTTCATTAAAGTATCATGGCTCTGAATTTTGCTGGATACACAAGAAGGAATCAAACATTAGCATGAAATGCTGAATTACACACAACTCCCTGCAAACACTGAGAAGTCACATCTTCCCCCGATGGTCTCCCGAGGGTGTGCAGCACAGCTGGCAGCTGCGTGGGAGGGTCCACCACGTAAGGAACCAGAATTTACTCTTAGATATATCACTCCAGTGAACAACTAGTATTGGCTAAATACTGTCATTTTGTAGCCAAATTTAATGCAAATATGTACAGACATTTTCCTTTTTGGGGATATCTCTGTATTAGTACCAGTTCCAATTAAGCTCAAAGCTTGAACCAGTTACAATTAAGGTGTCTAGAGAAGAATTTTGGAACCAAATATCTCTATCTGGACTTCAAATTCTGTATGACTACTGTAAAACTAATGAAAATCATGTTCCGTGCACTACAGGAGTTATTTGCAATTAAATTAACTAGGCAGTGAGAGAATTTGAACAAAGCAGTGTCAGGAACATGTATTTGCCTCAAATACATCAGACTGCATGAGTGGAGTGGGAATGGGAATTAACTGAAAATAAGCAGGAAAAGTTCATCTCAAGAGGAAAAAAAAAAACACCTCAGGAAATCTTGAGAAAGGCCTGAGAGATAACAGGAAGTATACACCAGGAAGATTTTTCAGGCACAGTATTTATTCTAAAATAGATGAGAAGATTAAGAGATGGTATACCAATGATGCAGCAAAGACTGAGCAGAAGAGGTCATGAACTTTCATGCAACACAATACTAGCCAGCTGCTCTCACATGTGCAATGTTTTCTGGAAGAAAAGGCATTTTCTGCTGAAGCAAGTAACAATAATTTTTAAAGATGAGAATGACTAGTGTTTTACTCAGCTATAAAACTTCCTGATTCAGAATAAAATTGCTTAGAATTACATTTCTTTAACCTTAAGTACAACTGCACACTGTGAGACTTTTGAAGTATCATGCAGTACACACTCCATGACCCAAAACACGAGATAAGGAGGATTTTTTTTTCTCGTGGGGCAATTCCTGAATTCCTTTATCCTTTTTTTCTCTTGTTAACTGCCCTGTGAACTCAAGAAACCTGTTAGCCTAATGGTGAATCATTATTCTTTGATTATGGCTTCATAATTATAGGGAATGACATAAGATCATTGTGATGCAGACTTGGAAATTATTCAAAGAGGTTTTGTCCTTTTTACTTATTCTTTTTATAGCTACACAGATCCATTTTACCACTGTATTAAGGCACTCTGGGGCTTGCATTACCAAGCCATCACAACACTTCTCAAGTGCCTGACAGTGCACTGCCTTTCACTTTCTGTCTTACAAAAAGAAAACATTTTGTGGAGATCACAGAGAGTATTCTTGGGCTTTTCTCTCTGTGGAAGTCTCACACATCTTGTATCATGCCTTTCAAAGTGGGAATTCTGCAAAGTTATAAATTCCATTCAATTTCAGTACCGAATTTTTTTCCCCTAAAGTTTAGTCCAGGAAGCAAAATTAACTGATCTAGTTCTGAGCAATCAGAATTTTAATGAAAAATCCAAGCATATTAATGTCGTGCACATGAGATCATTTTACACAGCTCCACTGTGTAGTACATATTCTAGGGTGTTTTTTCTAGCAGTGACAGATGAAAAGCTGTATTACATTTTTCTGATTTGGCTGAACTGAGAGAAACCAGAGGCTTAAATTTAAAGAGACTGTGAAATGAGGAGAATAAAAAAGGGAAGAGAGGAAACATAATCTAATGAAATCCTACATCCGACAGTATATAGTGCAGTAAAGTTGGCCAACACGTTTGAGACAGTAATGCAATAAGTAGAAAAAACTTCTTGTTAACATATGAGTCCTTCCTGTTTTTTTTTTCATCTCATTCCAGAAAATTCCTATGGATTTATGTTGATTTGAATTTTGGAAATCTGAAAATTATCTGAAGATATCTTCATGCCTTCAGAGGTATTTATGTTTCTGTAGACTTTTTAACTTCTAACTTTTCCACTACCAGCCATTCCTAATATTGGCAAGATTAACAATAGCACCAGTGCAAGGGAATACAGAAAATCAACAGAGAAAACAAATCCTAGGCAACATCCGAATGAAGCTATTGATTAGTTAAACATCAGTGAACCCACAGCTGCTGCTGTGTTTGATATAGCTCCCTGCCCTTAGTCACTGTGAGGGCACATCAAGGAAAAAAGTATGGCCCACTTTCCAGAGCAAAGCTGCATAATCTTTTATTCAACAGATTTAAGCAGAAAGAGAGCACAACCAAATGAGTACTAAAGGCATAATTTCTTTTTAAGACAAGTAACTCACTAAGTCAGCATATATGTTTGGATTGGGTCATAAGTATCTAGGTGTGGGTGACAGGAAAACACTGTTAACTTTCAATTACAATACCAACTTCCCAGAAACTAAATGAAGAGTAATATTTATTATATGCATAGTGAATTAAGGTGCTGGATGAAATCGCTCTCACCTGTGATTGTTTCTCTCACCAGGCAGTAGCTGGGTAACAGCAGGCCAACAGCAAGCATGAAAAAACCCAGGTTTACATAACAAGTCACTTTGATTTGTTTTGTGTTTTATCTGTAACAGACTTGTTATGAGATTCATCAGCTGCTGTCATTGTTAACATGCTGTGCCGCTGCAAATCAGTCCTATGACCTGAAAGCCTCTTAAATGCATATATGCAAAATAGCACTTTTGTCCCACTCATGACTCTGAAAACTGTACTTTTTGTGTCAGGACTGTGAGGTTCATACTTATCAGAGACTGCAGTGACTGTTCCTTTCCAGCAGTGCTGCTTGCAGTCCTGTTCCCAGCAATGGTGCAATGTCCAGAGAAGCAGCAGGGGCAGCATGGTGCCTTCATTCTTCAGGGTCTCTGCAGGCACCCCAATCTGACAGAGGGGAATGTGGGGACCCCTCTGCTGCAGTGCGCCGGCAGCAGGCCTGGGGAAGGAGAGTGCTCTGGGGACTTGCTAAAGGGGTTCAAGGCACACATACGCCCCCACTCTACCTGTGTGCACACAGAAACACTGTAGGGAGATCAGGAATATCTTGATGCTAACTCATCTGTTTTCTTGCATGTCATCAGCCATGGGTTAAGCTGTGCCTTAACTGCTATTGTGGGCTTATAAAGCCTTGAACAGAGCTTTGACGTGTCTGATAAGTGCTGTTTCAAGCCAAAAGTGGGCAAATTATCAAAATAAGCATTGTTTCAGATCAAATGCACTTGGAAGTAGCTGCCCTTAGGAATACAGTTATACTTTTAACAGCTCTGCTGGTGGATCTAACTTTCTGAAATGGAACCACTTATAAAAGTGGAGAACAACAAATATCTGTATTTCAATATGATTAGCACCAAAAAAAGGATTTTTATTTAATCTCTCAAAGTATCTAGTCATTGTGAACAAAGGAGACTAGAAAAATCACTAGGGTTTTGCACAGAGCTCTTCATATATGAACTTGAAACAGGGACTTAAAGACCAAGCTGGTAAAGCATACACAGAACGAACTCTCTAGCCACATAGTTAAAAATAAATTAATATTTCTTCTGAATTTAGTCATACAAATACACTAAAATAGATATTTAAGAGTAAATTTTTAGTCTGTAGATTTCCTCCCTTTCCATTGTCTTAGTGGTTACAGGGTTATTTGGAATACTGAGTTTCCCTCATGAGTTGCTGTACCGTGTACAGAGAGGCTTAGCATTAGTTTGCAAACACTTATACTTAAATGACTCATTCTGATTAGTAAGATGAAGATTGTAAATCAGAATAAGTCATGTCTTGCTAAGACAGCATGGTTGTGTATAGTAATAGAAATCCACAGAGGGAGCTTTTCCATTAATTCATTCTCCTGTAATTTCCATTAATTCATAACTTTTTAATGTTTTTTACACACAGTCAGGAAAGTAAGAAAGAAACGAGGTGGAGTGGGAGGAAGTATGCATGCCCAGCTCCATACACTCCAAGAAAGCAAATAATATTTTGGAAAGCATATATCATTCTTCATTCAGCAGTGCCATCTTTAGTGTCATTCTCTCAACTTTTGGAATTTCTGACACTTTACAGTTATTTGATGATTACAGGAACACTTATTTCCAGCCTCTTTTAAGTAGCTTTGTCTTTTCCATTTCATCTTCTCCATCTTCAGTAGTTTCATGCATCACGCGGGCTCCCCTGCCAGCCAAGGAATGAGCATGGCTTTATCCCAAGCCCATCACTGAAATTCCTGAGTCACACAGAGGGTGGCTGCTGGGCAGGTCAAAGCTGTCCCTCTCCCAGGCGACAGCAAGCTGCCACTGCCTTCTCCCAGAGACTAAGATCTTGTTTTCTTAAAAAGGAACGTGTCTCTTGACTATAGCATTATTTTCAGATTGGCTCCAAATACATTAACATTTTCTTGTTCAAAAGCAATTACAACTTCCCTTTTAAAGAATTGTGCAGAAAACAGGACCCTCCAAACTCAACTGAGAAAATATGGTCTTCTGAAGAATCTGGACTGGTTCCTAAATTCCTGCTAATGTTTTTTCTCAAAAGACATCTGCTTCTATTTGTGCATTTCTTCAGATACTAAAGACAAAATTAGAATAGAGAGAGTTTGGTGTTAGAATTGTAAGCACAGATGTGCTGAAACTGCTGCAGCCCTTTTAATGGTCATGGTTCAGAGAGAGACACTGGGAGCGACTAGTAGAAATCAGCTTCCCGCTGTGAGCATAATTTTGAGGTTTTGAACTTCCAATATATCAGAAGACAGTGCCAGCCACTGAAATATGCTGCTAAGTTTCTTAGCAGAGCTCCTAAAATTGTCACAGTAATTATTTTCAATGTGTTTTCCAAATATGCCACTTTGGGAATCTGTTTTTGTGAACCCCTTTCTGGGAAAGTCTTGCATAAGTTCCAGGTACAAACAGTAAAAACTGCAGAATTCCCTAAAACATGCTGATGTAAGCACTTTACTAGCTTCCCCCTTTCTAGAAAAATCAGCAAGACAGATCACAAATTATTGCACCATATGGTCCACACTTCCAGGATTTCTCTTGCTCATACCTAATATATTACCTTAAAAATGAACATAAGATCAGGTGCCTCAGTTTGCATTTTAATTGAATACAACAATTCAAAGTTGGTATAGATATAAGGGATTCTCCTAAGCCTTCAACTGTTCTCTGAAAACCTTATCTTCCTAAATGGAGCAGTCAAAAAACAAACTCAGAGACCAGTTCTTGAAAATCTGGACTGTAACCCACAGGCCTTTAGTGCTTGATCTGGGAATCTGCAAGTAGTATGGGGTTCTAATCACAATCAGATGGAACGTGGCTTTCCAGCATGGAAAGACAGTTCAGACTCCAACAGCAACAGTCCTATGCAAAATCATGCAAAGTATCTCCATTGAACTGCCATTTGAAAAATTCCATGATTCTGGAAATCACAATTATATTTCATTTCTATCTTTTTTGAAAGGTTCAAAGCTTCTTGAGACCAAATTTTGCTCTTTAGTATGAAAGACCACAAAAGGGTAAGCAGTAAACCAGCACATAGCGACTGCCCTTAAAAACTATCCCAGTTGAGTGTAGAAACTAAATTACATTTTAACTGTTCACTTATCTCCTCTGAATAAAGGGAGAAAACTGTGGGGAAGAAGCCTGCCAAAGTGTTTATTATATGAATTATGGCTTTTTAAAAAAAAATTCTTACTAGACTTTTCACCTGTATTCCCACACAGTGCATGAACAAGTGACCTTGCTCTTATGTGGGACACAGTGCTGAAGTTTAGGAAGAAAGAGATGAAGCTGGACAATCAGGAGGTGTGAAAGCGTATTAACATGACCCTTACTGAGACCATAGCCTGCAACCACTGCGTATCTTGAACAAAAGGCAAGATTCACAGGCTGTATTACAACTTGTGGTATAGCACATACTAAATATAGTCAAGCTATGTAAAGTGGAGCAGTGAGATTCTTTGGCACTTCTTCAGGAGCCACGCAGAGGAAAGACCAGTCACTTTCAGTTCAGAGCAATACAAGTAATTTGTCATCGAAAGACCCACTAAACACAGATAAGACCCCACATAAATCTATAAGGAGTGAGAGTGTTACTGAACACATCAAAGCATCTGCCTTCTGTGAAAGGCTCCTGAAAAGACATCTTCTCGAGTACTGACTCTGGTTTTCAATGCTGAATCTTGTCTTTAGAGATAAGTGTATAAACACACTCCGGACCTGTGTGTGTGGCAAACCAACACAGTTTTGGTGCTGGGTTGCCAGGGTAATAGCACATGTGCAGGCAAAGCCTAAAGTGAATAAATAAACTGTGTTTCACTTATGGCAATGATTCTGTAGCAAAGGGGACTTTTGCACTCTGAATATATTACCAAGCAGTCCACCTCCCCCTCTGCTTTCTCATACATCAATCCATCATCATCTTACAGCTGAGCTTCACAA
The DNA here is from genome assembly GCA_011057875.1 of Pterocles orientalis. Lineage (NCBI taxonomy): Eukaryota > Metazoa > Chordata > Aves > Pterocliformes > Pteroclidae > Pterocles > Pterocles orientalis. The sequence goes on from WKFP01014819.1 coordinate 788,401, forward strand.
GTTGATGTACCACAACTGGACCCTCGCATCTGCTCTGAGCAGAACTATGGAGCAGCATCAACCTTTCTACTGAATGAAGCCTGCTTGTGGGGCTCCTCCAAAACTTCTTGAAGCTGGTCAGACTAATCAGGGTGCTTCTGTTCCTGCAAAAAGGGCGCAGGAAAGGAATATTATCTGAATTTTTAAAAAGGAAAATGAAAATAAAAAGGAAAAGGGAAAAAAGAAAAAAGAAAGAAAAAAGAAAAAAGAAAAAAGAAAAAAGAAAAAAGAAAAAAGAAAAAAGAAAAAAGAAAAAAGAAAAAAGAAAAAAGAAAAAAGAAAAAAAGAAAAAAAAAAAAGAAAAAAAAAAAAAAAAAAAAGAAAAAAGAAAAAAGAAAAAAAAAAAAAAAAAAAAAAAAAAAAAAAAAAAAAAAAAAAAAAAAAAAAAAAAAAAAAAAAAAAAAAAAAAAACAAAAAACA
>WKFP01014819.1:788879-829905 GCA_011057875.1 Pterocles orientalis
AAAAGGAAAAGGAAAAGGAAAAGGAAAAGGAAAAGGAAAAGAGAAAAAAAGAAAAAAAGAAAGAAAAAAAGGAAAAAGGGAAAAACATAAAAATGTTCATCTTTATTTTAAACAAACAAAAAAACCAAGAAAAATTATTTAAGTTTTACGGTTTTTTTTAATAAGATGGAGTGGAATAGCTGATCCCACTCTTATGGCACTATTGTTCTTCCCCTGTTCCCACCAAAGAGAAAACTGCCAGCCACAGGCAGGGGGCTTTCATCCTCTGCAAGTGATAATATAAATCAGCCAAGACATGGGAAGCTAGTGCAGAAGGGACCTTAGCACTGACTTTTCCTTCAGTAGGATTTATTTTACCCTTTAATTTGGTAAGCGAGCTAAACAGATGATCTAAGCTTTCAGAAAGGGATCTGGAGTCAGGAGCAGTTAATGAGCAGCACTGTAACAATGTGGCCTTCGCTCTTGGCCAGGAGCAGTGGAGGGGATGAAGAGCTGGTACCGGTCCCAGCATCCCAACAGAATGCAGGTCTGTCTCCTTCGTAAGGCCATGCCTGACAGACTGGACAGGTCTCAGATCATTCCTTTCCTGTGCCAGGTGAATTACAGCTTTTCCCTTTAAAAGACCTGCAGTGGTTATCAAGAGCAGCTGTTTTGGAGGCAGGTCTGTTTCTGGGTGCTTCTGCCCCCAAGGCAGCCCAAGGGGGTGTGGGTGATGCTGCAGACTATTACAGAAACTGACGGAGCGAGGGGGAGGGTTTCTAGGGAGCCCACCATGATTTCAGATAGACATTTTTGCTGCATAACTGGAGAAGTTATGTCTAACACTTTCTCTTCTGCCTGACACATTTCTCCTTCTCAGACCCCGAGGAGCCTTGAGTCCCCATCAGCTGTGTGCAAGCAAATGCCCCTTAAGTAACTGGAAACTACTCTTACAGCATCTGTCCCTGAGATCTTTACGACTGAGATGGTTTTTTTGACTGTTTACCACGTCTCTATTTTGGATCTCTCCTTGTTCGTGTAAAGTGCGTACATGTGTTTATGAACTGCTTGTTGCAAAGATAAGGGAATGTAGGGTGCTGGCCAATCCCTTTTTCCGTTACTCCTTCAGGTTTTTTGTTTCCTACTCTTCTACACTGCTTTTCTGTCTCTTATTTTTGCTTTTTTTTCCATCTCCTTCCTTCTATGGCAAGGAACAGTGTTTGCTCCTCACCACATGTTAGTTAGGCTCAACACGCTTTGCCCCAACTGCTCAATAAGAAATCTGTTTAAAAAAAAATATACAGAAGACAGAGAGAAAGAAATATTTGGTATCTAAAAGCAGCTCATATCAAGCCATACAGATACTATGACTCATGCTGTCATTAACTTAATGTGGAGATTAACCTGAGATTCAATCAGAGCTATGTATGTATTTTGAGGGTCACTATTCCTCAGCGCTTAAGCTGCCATTTCAGATGAGCGCCAAAAGCAGCACGTCCTGCACAGTCCTGGTACAACAGGAATAACATTTATTTGCATTCTAAATGCGGGATACAGGGTGCTATTGATCTCAAGTCACTAAATATGTCTTTACAATTGAAAAAGACCATGACTATGTGTTTGTAGTTGTTTCAGATCCGCACCATGATAAGTGGCAGGCTGGGACACCTGGCACGGACTACCACATCCATGTGTGCTGGCATCAGACTGGGGACTCGTGGAGAGCTGAAATGCTCACCAGACCACCATTAGCTGTCCTACCCCAGCCTGTGAGAAGCCCAACATCTCCCACCTAAAGACGTGATGCATCTCTAAAGGAAATGTAGCAGTATTCATATTCGTGGTGTAGTAGAGTATGTCTCTCTGCACTAGTAGAGCTCAAATACTTCCATTTTGCTGGAAGCAAGAGTAGAAGGCATTACTCTGGTGTCACCTTGGTGTTTTTGAAAATGCCTCCTTATTGAAGTTGTAATTATGCTCACCACAGTCATTAAGAGTCTCTCGGCTCGGATTTTACATGTGATCTAGAATAATTCTTCAGATTCTTTTGTGATTAAGTTGAGCCATGAAAATCCTTTTGTTTCTGTCTTAATACTGTAAGACATTTGCTTTCTTCTTCACATATCATATCATACAAATATTTTTGCACAAACTCAGATTTCATTTCCAAAAAATACTATGGTTATGGTTTCAATTTTGTTCCAGAGGTATTTATGAGGACAGTAGATCTGTTTGGAAACTAAAGAGTATCAATAATATTGATGGAAACTACAGGAACAATTGGGGTTGTAAGGAAGGCTTCTTTTGTCAAAAGAGTAAATTTAATTTCAGGCTTTTTTGGGGGGAAAAGTGTATTGTTTTTCAAGTTGACCTCATACACTGGATAGCTTACATTACTATTAAATAGCACCTTTCCAGGAACACATTATGTTGTGTATCAGAGTTGTCCTGGCTTCACCTCGGACAGAGTTAACTTTTGTCATAGTAGCTAGTATGAGGCTATGTTTTGGATTTGTGCTGAGAAGAAGGCTGATAACATGCTGGTGTTTATAGTTGCTGCCAGGACAGTCAAGGACTCTTCAGATTCTCTGCTGTGCCAGTGTCTGCAGGTGCAGGGGAAGCTGGGAGGGAGCACAGCCCCAATAACTAGCCTAGGATTCAAACTTAGGTTTAGAGTTGTGACCCAAATTGGCCAATGGTATATTCCATGTCATGCCCAGAATACAGATGAGGGTCTGTCCAGAAGTTCCCTCTCACTCCCTCATCTCTCTCTCTCAGATGGACAAGGTTTCATGTCTTTTCTGGGATTGTGGTTTCGGCAGTCTCTCCCTGCTCCGGGATTGTTAGCCGGCAATGGGCTGAGCCATTTTCATTGGATGGTGAGCAGCTGCACTACGTATTACTCATTTGTATATATTTTTATATTTGCATATTTGTATATTATTGCATATTTGTATATTATTATTTTCAATTTTACTGTCATTTAGTTATTAAATTGTTCTTATCCCAATCCATGAGTCTCTTTTCCCTCTACCCCTTTAACTTTTTCTCTCCTCTCCAGAAGAGAAGGAAGCTGAGGGAACAGCTGTATGCTGTTTGTCTGCCAGTGAAGCCAAATCATACAGTCCTCTTTGGGCAGTCCCCATCTACCACGAATTATGCAGTTGAGTTTCCTGCATTTGGGGAAATCAGAGGGATCAGCACACTCAGACAACAGGGGATGAGCCTTGCCCTGGGAAAACTACCTGCCTGATCACGGTGTCACCCCTGCCAGATAAGCAGACGACAAGAGTAAAGAACTCCCCACTGGAGAAATCAGTACCACTTGGTGCAGTGCTTCCCTTTGGGATTTCTTTATTTTGCTACATTTGTTGATGTTGTTATGTGCTTTGGTTTGTCGTAGAAACAGATTTAAGGTTGTTTTCTTAAATCAGTCTAGATAATTTATAAGCTTGTGTTAGAAGCAGGGTTATCTTGGATTTTGATAAATACAGCAGGCTCACAGGCTCAGAGGCAATGTTCCCAGTGGGTAAATAGCTGGATGGGTAAATGCAAATGTGCTTGGATTTGGATAAATACTACAAAATACAGCTTAAATGTCAAACAGCTGAAGTCAGTCTGCACAGCAAGAGCATATGCCAAGAAGCTGTGTGAGGCTGATGGTACCTCCTAAGCACTGAGATCTGACGTGAGATCAGGCCTGACTCTGCTCGGAAGTGGGGAATGGGAATCTCACTGACAGTTTCGTGGAGAGCAGCAGAAGCTCCCTGCCATGACACTGCAACTGAAACCATCCTCAGATAATTGTCCTGGGAATAAACAGTTTAAAATTGGCCTTGGAAAGCACTCTGCTGTGGCGGCAGGGAACAGAAGGTTACTTTGGTGCCATGCTGGTTAAAGAAACATTAACAATTTGTGACTCAGCATAAAGGTTAACTTAGTTGGAAGGAAGCCAAGAAAAGAGCTTCAGCTGACTTTATTTTTCTTTTAATACACACAACAGCAGATGAAAGTTTGAAACATGCATCAAAGAGCTATCTGTTGGAGTTTCACATGGCGATGCCATTTGCTGTACATTAAGTTTCAGGAGGCTGCATTCTGGCACTAGAAGAAAGGATGCTTTCTGGCTGATACCCTCTGGTACCCAAGCAACACCTAATTGCTGGAGCAGGGCCAGTTCCTGCTCACTTGGCTTATATGGCTAAGCCCTGGAGAGATACTGCTGGCTGCTTGAAGCTTTCCTGGTCTTATTCCCAGGATACTGGCTGGCTCCTGGCAGAGCATGCAGCAATCTGTCTCCTCTCTTCTCTGGCTCAGACACAGCTCACTGAGCGAGGTCTCTGGAGAAAACTCCATTATTTGGGTGCATTTTCCAGCACTGCACTCCTTCCCCTCTTCCTGGTCACCTTTGGCTCTGAACAGAACTTGCAAGCCCTTTTCCCTAGACAGACCTGGAGAGATGTTGAGATTCTCAACATTTTCTGACAGATTCCATTAGCATGTCTTCACACCAACCTGTACAATTCCTAAGGATGTTTCCCAAAACAAGAAAACTAAGCTCTCAACCATTTCTGGTTTGTAGACCCTAATCCAGACCCATCACCTCTTGCAGACAAAATCCCTCTGGTTGCTATTTCATCTGCTAGACTTTTCCTGACAGAGAGGTTCTTTGTATAAATTAAATCCGGTAGTTGCATAGGTATAAATTCAGCTACCACGGTCTCTATAAACATCTTTAATTAAAAAGAAAGAAACTACATATCCATCAGCCTCTGCCAGCTGAGGCTTCCAGCCATCCCTGTCCCAATAGATAAGGAGAAGCGGAGGTTGTTTCCTGGCACTCCCAGTGTCTGAGACACCTCAGCCCTGCCTGTAACCCAGGGTTTTCATCATCCTGGTGAGGTGACGCTCATATCCTAAAGTTTTGCTTCAGAGGTAGCTTGAGTCACCCACACGGCACGACACAGAGCCAGGCAGAAATACCTGAGCTGGCTCCACGTGACTGCATGTAGAGCAGCAGGGTAGTTATGTTTACATGAAAATTTATTATATGGCCCTGGACTTCTGTTACTCATTCTGCTTAATTTCCCCAAAAGCTTTGGACAGATCCCCAAGTTCAGTGCCAGTATGTCTGAGATCTGTTACTGGAGTGAGAACAGGGCTTTACCTACACCGCAGCAAGTACCCATTGCTAGCTGCAGCCCCACAACCACCACCCACTGTCTGTGTCTACATCATACTGAAATAAAAGACAATCTGCTTTCTCCGTACAAACCAGAAATAATATCTGGAGCATTTTAAAGTGTTCAACAGAGCTTAAAATGGTCACTTAGCATTAACAAAATCATTACATATCAGTGTAACATTTAGGTTCTATTAAAGCCTCAGCCCAGAAGCAATAAAAAGAAGTTATGAGACATTTATTTTCTGAACTGTAGGAACTCTATAGTACTGTCAAAGATAATAAATTATGAATACCTTTAAATGCTGTGTTTGACTATAACTTAATAATGGCTTCTAAAACACTCAAAATAGATTCTATCACAGTTCAAGGAACAGATGTATCCAGAACCAATTCGCAGTGAGGACCAAAGAGTGAAAAAACAAATTAACACTGGGATTTCTTTCCTCCATTGTGCTAACATCAGTGACCTTTGGGACATTTCACAGAGGTCATCTTTTGTTTTGAGTGTTTGCTTTTCCTTGACTCTTTTTATAACTTCTTGCCAGTTATGTTTTTCCTTTTGCCTCTGTTTACACATGTGGGTGTCAGGAGCAGGGGATGCTGCCTACATCTGTGACAGCCAATGTGAGCTGAAGACCTTAGCACCGACTGACATTTCCAAGCAGTATGTTCAAATGCATCTCTCCTTGTGTCAGTAAGGAAAGGCATAAAGGAGGTGTCCTGTGCATTTCTGGCATCCAGCAAATGCTGGCGTACTAAATGGCCACACTTGTGTATCTTTCACAGAAACATACTTTCTACAAAAAAGTGTCCTCTTGAACAAAACTTCAGAGCCAGTGAAAGAAAAAATGTTTTTGTCTTTCTAACAAATTCTCTTTAATGTAATAATTTTCTCAAGAAGAGAGAAACATAACAATTTCAAGATGCATGTCACAGCGCAAGTAAAAATTGCTTCGGTTTAATTTTGCCTCATACAGGATTGAGCAGTATTAGCAATTCTATAAACTAGATACTTTTTTTTTTTGGCAGTGATGGCCAAGCTCATAAAAATAATTTCAGTTTCAGAAGCCACAAAGGCCTGAATGATACTAGTGAGTGGGTTAAGTGAAGAAAAAATTTGGTACAAGGATCACTGTGCCATGCACATGACACTCTGGAGATGCCCAAGCCCTTTCTCAGCTCTGTCCTTTGTCCTGTTTGTGAAGATAGTAAACTTCCCTGCTAGAGCAATTCTCATAGTGGCCAGCTCATTTTGCTCTTAGAAGTGCAGTTTACAGGTCACTGTAGCAATGTATCCTGTATTTCAAACTAACTTATTATTCCTTTTTATAAAGTTCTTCCTACTGTCCTTACCATGCATGAAAAGGCAATGTCCTGCACAGATCCCACTTTCAGTTACCATGTTGAAAATCAGAACTTGTTCTCTTTTGCAGAAGCTAACTCTTCTATTTTTTTTCTGGGATACAGATGGAAGATGTGTTTGTCCCTTTTGGGAGAACTGGTCCATGCTGAATTTGTTCTGTTCTTCATGCTCTGACTCCAGCATGGGCTGTTTCACCCAGATGTGATATCTATGTAAGGCATGTATGTTGCATTTTGAAAAGAATAAGCTATTCTGGCCATTCATCTGTAACCTCTAAATTAAATTCATTTGGCTGCCTAGGCATTGACTGTGTTCCTGGTGTCTGTTCTGTTTGAAGAACAATCTTTATCTTCAAGATAAAACTGCTTGTACCTCATTTTCTGTCAGCTTATACTTGAACATTCTACTTGTTTTTCCTACCAAAATATTTTGTGTGATTTTTTTTAAAGGAACATCTGCAGCAATACAGGTAATAATACATGTGTTTTAGTGTTTGTATTTTATTGCTATTGAGCTTTTTAGCCAGGGGGGTCAAGTTCTTGGTGAATTTTGCCTAGATCTTTTGTTAAATCTATTATTTCCTTTTTAACAAAACAATTTAGACATCTAGGAAAAGATTTACAAAAAAATATGTAGGTATCTTAAGAGATAGGTACATTCCTAACAGATTTTTCTGAGATATCTGAATGAGGTACCTAACTCATTTTTTAAAGCATGAGCAGCCTTGATCACATTCAAAACCAGATGTTTAGACTCTGAAATTCGTCAGAAATGTTACCTAAGTTATAACAAATGGCAGGGTTTTTTTTTCTTTTTAAATATAATTTTACTTAATATTTAATTTAGGTTGATTATTCTTGTCTGGGGACACCACAGTCCAGGTCTTTTGGAAACTTTGCCAGCTGAGTCTCTGTCTTGAACAGTCTACAATTATCTGCATGTTTTTCACAGCTTCAGCATCAAGACTTCTAGACTGAGGTGGAATATTAATAAGGGGATAAAACAGGACACTTTCTCTTTCTAAATAGATATTTCTTAGGTAGACAGTTCTCAAGGAATCACGTCTTATTTTAATTCCATTAAATACATGCTGGATTTTAAAGTCATACTCTCCAGAGTGACGCAAAGCGTGACAGCTTGGCAGAGAAAGAAGTTTAGAACAAAGTTACTAAAGGTAATGGAGTAATTTACCAAATTGCATGAAAAAGGCCATCCTCTTCTGACAGGTGCACTTACATGTATATTTTACTGCACACAGATGGATTATTTGTAACCCAGGAGCTTTTCTGTCTGGAGAGCCTTAAACTTTAAGTGGATCCAGAAGGAATGTTGCTCAAACCAAACTGCCTGTTCACCCAGGAAATTAGAAATCTTTGCATCAGTTCTGAGTCACATGTTCTTTAGAGGCTTATATTTACAGCTTCATAAGTTTCTTATTTTGCCACTGGGATGTTATGACTGAGACTGCTGCCTCAGTGGTCTGGAGGCTATACTGGGATTCATATTTTCTCACTTACAGAAGTAATGATGAAGACATTCACCCTGACAATGATAGCCTGACCTCAGTTTCTTCAGACTGCTTTTGCTCAGGTGGTGGTTTTTTTGAACACTGACAATGCTGAGAAGTCCCACAGAACCTATAACCGTCCAGACTGATGTGAAGCCATTCTTGAAAAGATAATGATAATGAGCTGTGAAAAGAAAGTCATCTAACCTTTGAACATGAAGAATTAGAGATTTATTGGCATTCACTTACAACACATCTTTAAGCCTTACCATGACGTTATTAAAGTATTATAAGTGTTTTCAGTGTGACCAACCATGCTGCTTTTCTGAAGTCATAAGGATAATTCAGCGATAAACCATTAGCAATCACTGGGCTGCTAAGCAGTCCCTGACTCATAGCGAATACACATAATGACAATTTACTGAGGAGAAGAGAAAAAGAAAACAAAACTAAAAAAAAGGGTGGCGGTCATGATGGAAGATTTATCCTGGCTCTTCATACTGCATGTAACATTAAGTTCAAACGTCAGAAAACTGCAGGAAATCACAACTGTAAAGATCACCTTTTCAATATTTTTTTTCAAGTATAAAATGTGTTTTCAGTCCTGAACTTGTTTTTGAGACTACATTTTTATGGCCATTTTACGGCAGCAAGCAAGTGGCAGACATGGCAGGGTTGGCACATGTGTACAGGCAACATGTCCACTTGCATGGTGATGCTGGGGCTATCTGCTCCCAGATTCTCCTGCCCTTGCTTCCTGGATCTCAGGAACCAGTGGCAGAACATTGCTGCTCCTGTGCCCTGTCCCACTGACCGGGGAAGAGCTGGTTAATTGTCTTGCATTTGCACTGCCCTGGTCACAGAGGATAAGTTGCTCCAAGAGCTGCTAGACTCTGAGTCAGACATCCTGGGCGAGCAGTCCTGTGCTGAGGATGGACTTCTAGCGCACAGCACTTTCTGAAATCATAGATCCAGTGTTTCAAAGCTCTTGAAAGGGAACAGGAATGCATGGTGTGATTTCTGCCTGAAAGGTCATATTAAAACAAGATAAAGGAGTGAAGAGAAGGAATGTGAACATAAAAAAAAACAACTCAGAAGAGAGTAGAATTCTTTCAGATCAGCAACAAATTACTTCTTTGAGTTTAACTTTTCTACAAATGGAAAATGACATACTTGAGATCAGAAAAAGGGATGAGGAGAGGTTGCTGGGTGAGAAAATGGACAAGAGGAACAGAGCAGATGAGAAACATCAGCTTGCTGATACAGGGAAAGACAAGGTTGTGAACAGGCAGCTGTTCACAGACAGAGATGGCTCATCTGGTGGAACATATCATCATTCATCATCTTTGAAACTATCAGCATGACGAGAGAAGTGGGTGACGGATGGACAGAAAGTAATTCAAAAACAAATTTCAGGTTTTTCTGGCGTGGGCAGAGAGCTGAGAGGGCTGGGTGATGCAGACAGCAGGAGCTCTACAACATGGGGATCATAAAATTAGGACAGGAAAGGATCTCCATCCAAACAATCAACTACCATGAAGCCACCGGAGAAGGTGAAATAACTGGGAGAGTTGACTGAAGCTTCTGGATACAAGGGCAGGAGAACAAGGATATTTGGTAGTGGAATCAAAGCAAGACAAAAGTGCTGCTAGAGAAGAGTCAACTGGCAACAGAAGGCAGGAGTATGGAGGAGAGGAGAAAGGACTTGGATGCTGTGTTCTTCAAAAGACATATGGGACTGGGAATATTAAAGAGGAAATGACAGCTGGCACAGCTCAATGAGAAGATACTGTGCTGAATGCTAGTGGAGTTTCTCATGCTCAGCCGCATGACTGAGATTGTTAAATATTTGTATTAGCAAACTTAACTCAAAAGGTAGGAGAGTGCACAGGAACAAATTACGTTCTTTATTTGAGTAACAGATGGAAGGAAATTAATTATTTCTGAGACATGCAAGGCCTGGGAATAAAGTACATGACCAAAGAAGAGAGGCTTATGATCATCTGGGAACGTCTCAAGAAGAGAGAAACCCACAGATATGAGCTGACCACAGGATAACAATGAAATTTCAAAGTAATGCAATAAAAGGTAAGAACATTCCCAGGATTTACCCAGAGAGAAACTTTTTTTTTCATTGTGCAAGATATTGATAACAATATGTTTATTTTGTACTCCAGTCATCCACGTTCAATAAAGATTCAAAACAGACCAAACACAGAGACTGGCTACAAAGGTGGTCAGAGGACTTCAGCTCTCAGTTGGAGACGCTAGAAAGCCTTGACTAATCTGGGAAAATGAAGGCTGAATGAACATAAGGAGTATGCTTGTTGTCTATAAATGTCTAATGAAGGAGAAATCAGGAGTGACAAGTTACTTATGTCATAGGACACTACTGGCACAAGAGCCAAGTGTTTAAACTGATCATGTAAATGGCTGAAAACTATGAATACAAAAAAGTTATGGTGTGTTTAAAAAGTCCTTCCGGGAGCAGTGGGACAAAAAGTTTTAAATTTTGCTAAAATATAAGAGCACCCTTGCTGGGGTGTTCTTAGGTGCTTTAGATCAGTAGACGTAATTCTTACAGTGTCTGTGTGGAATTCTCCTTTTTGTCCTCTGTCGTGTCTTCAAATCTCAATTCAAAACTCACCATCACCTCCAGTTTACGTTCCTAGTTTTCAAGTGTTTTCTTCTATGGGAGATATCCCTTACCTGTCATACCTAGGTAATTTCCATCAGGAAACTCTGTAGCCCAGCTTTTGTAACCAATTTTTTTATTTGCTTCCACTTTCCTCTGGCCATCTTCTGCTGACACATTAGCTGCTGGTTTTATTTGCCTCGTTCCTACACTTAAAGAAAACAGATTACAAATTCCCCAGATTTTCATAATTCTGGTTTCTGTTTGCAGCTGGCCTCTGAGGCTTTAGTCTAGGTCAGCTCCATCTCTTTGTTCAGGCTGGGCAGCCACTGCCTATCTCCAGTGATCAAAGGCAGGAAGCATCCAGCACACCCTCATCCCCAGACTTCTGGCCCTGTTGCAACACAGTCCCTGGACAGCCCCTGAAATATGGTTCTCCAGGCTGTGAAGTATTGTACACCCACACAGAGGCTCGCTGACTTCACTACATCTCTGCCCATGCATGATATATTTTCCTTCCATAGTTAAGGTATTTATGTAGGAAAAATATCATACCATTCAATTCTCCAGCAGTACAAAAAGGTAAGAATTGGACCTAGACAGCCTTTTGTGTTCTTGCAACACACAAAGCTGTTCTGAAACATGCTTGTTTTGGTTATGTTTTTTCCCCAAACAAACACAAATCTTCCTTTTACTTGGCCTGTTTTTTGCAATATAAATTCAGGTTTTGTCTTTATTCCAAGACTGTGTGATGACAAGGGAACTGCTGAATGATGATGTCATGATAGACTAAAGAGAATACAATTGAGCAATTTGACAGGAAACCTGACTTTTTGTTGGACTGTGCACAATCCTTTGTTTTTGACTGTTTAACCACCCCAAAACAGTGGCTGATGCTTTTGCCATTTCAACCAAGGCATGACAGGTCACAGTAAACTTCCTAAAAGTTCTTTAGAGTCTCTCACGGGGTAAACAAGCAACAATAAAACTGAGTGTCAAAATAGTTCAGAGGGCCATAGACTCTCACTTCAGTGTAAAACATGCTTAAATTGATCTAACTGAACAGGAACCCATCTAAGCTAAAATAACTAATGTCGGGTAGGAAAAGACCTAACAATCCTAGTGTTTTCAAAGCAAAACATCAAACAGAATATTCTTCAGTGTTCATAAACTGGAAAAAAAATGACACTTTTAAATCCCCCTCCAAGTCCACTGTTGAAATACTCTGCAGCAGCTCCTGCCTCTCAAACTGTGTTCCTAGACACAATGAAGAAACAGCACTTAATATTCTGGAAGATAGTATGGGTGGTTGCTTGACATTTCTGAAAAGTAAATTTTCTTAAAAAAAATGGAAAAGTGACTTAGATTTAATTACTGTGTTATTAAAGGAAATATGTTATTTGAAAACTCTTCCTATAAGCAGCCATCACAACTACCGTTTCTAATCTGATCATAAGTTATTCATTAGTAAGGTGGCAATACTAATGGGTCTGAAACACCTAGAAAGACATGTGATCACAAATGCTCAATGTGAAGCCAACCAGCACCCAAGAAAAGCCACTAGGTGTTAAAAAACCTTAAGCTGTATGCTGACAGGTCTACATTCCTTGCTCACTTTTTCCACACTAACGCCACCTCTTGCATTTTTTTACTAACATCATGAGTATCTCATTACAAAGTCTACCACAAGTTTGAAACATCAATGTACTTAAATCTTGAAGAATGAAGTACTAACATATATACACTATACTGGACTACTTACCCATCTCTTCTTATATATCCAGTAATGAGGACTGAGACTTGTCTATTGCAACAAAGAACTCCACAGGTTGACTATTTGTAGAATAAAATATATTTGTCTGTGTGTGCATGTGTATTTAAGTTTGATTTTCCTCCCTAAGGGAAGAAAATTTTAAAACTGACTGCATAATTTGAAAGCAAGTTTCCAACTTTAATGAGAAGTAGTTGTTCCATTTCTTAAAGTATTTATGTGTTACGGCAAATCCCACCAAAAGTGCATGGGTTACATTTTTTATGGATTTAGTTGTGGAAAGAACAGCATCTCCACAAATATTTTGACATGCTTATACTGTAATGATGAAGGCTGAAATTGTCCTTTGTTCTATTTTTTTGTATCTGTGAATATATGATTTTGTTTGGTCCCCTAGGGGACTCCTAATTTTTTTTTCATTTTTTTTATGTCTTCCTTCTATTTTAGTTCTGAAAGTCAAGAAAATCTCTGTACCGAGTTTTATATGATTTATTTATTAAATTTAAAAGACTAAAAGTTGGATACAAAAATTTAGACAGCTGTGACTACTATTTTTTTATTGCAGTTTTCTAAACTGCTTGCACTTCTATCACAAGAATTCTCTTCTGAGAAAACCCTAACAGCTACCCGTGTGCCTTTGATAGCTGAAATCTTGCCTTTGAAGACAAAATACAAATGCAAGTTCTTTTGTACATGCAACTGCACTACAGAAATAAATGACACATTAAGTGAATTGTGTACCCGTTTTTGTCTGACTTTTTCTGTCTTCCTTCCCTACTACAACGTAGAACTCTAGACTATCATAAAGTCTAGTTTGCCATACCCTAATATTTTCAGCTCAGTATTTTCCTCTCTGCAGTCAATTAAGTACTGCTATTCCTGCTTGTCCTTACAAAAGCGTGTATAAATCCTGTTTTTCTTGCTGACCTCTATTCCACTTTCAGAGACGTATGAGGGTGATAAATTTTTTGCAGAGTAGATATAACTACTAATAGATGAAAAATTGAAGTGGTCATTTCATCCTGAATCATCACAATATCCCCAGATTTTTTTGTATCACATAGAACACAAAGTCCAAATATATTAGCTTTTTACAACTTTAAGGGATCTGTTTTCTACATTTCATCATGTTGGTTTGTGAAATATTTACCTGGAAGGGCTGGAAGGCACATGCAGTTCAAACTTCTCTGAAACATTTCCTTTTAAAATACTCCCTATGCTTAACCTTTCAACTTACATTTTTCTCAGAAGTGGAAAGAAGAAGAAACAAGGTTAGACCTTGCCTCATGATGACTGTACATATATCCTAAGATGGGAAATGAAGGAGACTGTGGTGACACAGCTGTGAACGAGTGTGTGAAGAGCAAAGGAGCTGTTGCCTCACGTCTCCATATCTCACTCATCTTTTGGAGAAAGCAGGGCAGGCCATTCCCATGCCAGCTGCTGTCTGGGCTGATACCGGGGATGCTCACTGCAGAAGCTGAGGAGATGCAGACAGTACAGGATGAATCAATGAGGCTGTAAAGCGCCATGGCACAGGGGCAGCAACACCCCACTAGTGGCACGGTGAAGCTGCGAGACCAAACCTATCTCAGACCTCAGCTGGAAAAAAGTGGCTTGTACTTACGTCTATGGTAGACAGCCACTTCCCATAGATGAAGTAGCTAAACTCAGCTAATCAGAAATAATACAAATAGAATTTATCAAAAAACACAGACTGGGCTGTGTGAAAGACAATATGGAAACATAGCTCGACAAACCCTGAAATCTGACCAACTGAAACTGACCTATAGTATGCTATTAGTTAACTTCTTTCCAAATAATTCACTTGATTTAATAAAATAAGGTTTTTTTCTTTATTGAACCACATTATTTTGGGATAAAATATGATCCAAATTCTTAGTTTCCCCCCATTAAGCAATATCAACATTAACCACTTCCCAGGATCAAGTTTCTATTAGGTGTATTGGATCAAATTCTTAGCTTAATTGTCTTGCTGGTCTTTTCCTTGTTGATAATTAGGCCCTCTATATTCATTTGATATGATTAAAAAAAAAAAAAAGTTTCTTTCATTGTTTTTCCACTGCTACCTAAGTAAGACTAAACCTAGCAGACGAAAATGAGCTTGACTGCAGAGAATAGAGCAAAGTACCTGAGAACATACCTCAAAACTAGTGCAGCAAAATGTGATGAGAGACTTGTCAATGCCTACATGGATATGCTGTAGTGTTCTTGAGCATCCTGTCCATTTTCAAGCACACAAAATGCATAGCAATGCAGGTACTGTATGTAGAGCCAGTCCATTTTTGCATCTATCATCTGACACGCTCAGGGTGATACTGAACCCAGACTTCACCAGTCACTGCTTCACAAAGAACTGAAAGAATCAACAGGATATTTATGAGGACTTTCTGATTGTATTTACATAAAACACACCTTCCACTGTCAGTTATATAGTTAATTTATATTTACATTTCTTACTTGGGGATCACTGGCAACAAATATCAGCCAGAGAGCAGTGCGTGCACATCAGTGGGCAGCCACTATGGAATCAGCAGAGGCAGCAAGGTCCCAGTTTCCCTGGTCACCCTCTGTGTATTTACATGCCAGAGCAATGCAAATAAACAGTGAGCTGCTGTGCAGTGTCAGAGAGCTGAGGGAGAAAGTTACATAGTCAGTACCTTTGCATTCTTAGGTCATGCTTTGAGTAAGTAGATGAAGAGATGTCAAAAGGTTTAACACTAGAGATGGATGAAATGAAGAACCAGCAAAACCAGCAAATTATATGGGAACAAAATCAGGTATATTCATAATGTCTAATGTTGGATGACAGGCTGGCAGAGTATGGGCTGACTTTCTGATTGTACTGACACATGTTAGGGTGGGATAAGGAGATGTTCTTGCTCAAGAGATGAGTCCTGGGCACCTTCTGTGTCCATTTGCAGCACAGTAGCGAAGATGCTGGTGATGAATGACAGGACTGTGTCCTGCCGTTTCAGCAGCATCAAAGCTCAAAATTTAAGTTTGAAGTGAGCTGGAGATTTTAACATGTGACACCAAAATGTAAATCACAATCCAATGGTCCTCTTGGTGTTCAAAATTATGAACTCAGTGCATAGTCATTTATAGTTAGAGACAATTTAAAAAGACAAAAAAAAAAAGAATAATTTTAAAATAAAACTTTCACTTCCATATAGGAGAGACATTGGCCAGCTGTCCAGGCAAGTTCACTTCACATGCATATTTTGACTCTAAATTGTGAAGATGTAACAATTATCTGTGAGAAAGCCCAGAGGAAGATACAATCTGTAACTTTTCTGCTGTTACATCTTCTGATATTTCCCGGAGGTGCCATCCTGCAGGTGAAAACACATAAAAATGTATTCTTCTTCCTTCTTGGAAAACTCTAGGCTCCTTCCCATTTCCATTTCCATTTCCATTTTTTACTGGAAGTCTCTGTTTATTTAAGTCTATGTAAACGATCCACCGCATGAATCACTGCATTTCAAATGCTGTCAAGAGGGGCATTCTGAAAGGCACCAGTTTGCTTAAGGTCCCTGAAGTACATAGTCTGCAAAAACAAACTCCATACAATTTCACAAGGATAGCTGGAGTGCAAATGATTGAGTAATGAAGACACTAAAAAACCCACAATAAGTCGGCTTCATTAGCCAGTCCTTTCCATAGCAAAAAAAAAAAAAAATCCATAAATGACAAGGGATACATATGTTATTATTTGTATTCCTTTCATCATTAATTTGACACTGCATAGAGTAAAAACCTACCAGATTTTTCGTACTTGCACTTTAGGTACTGCAACAGTCCTGAGTGGATTGTGATACTGAACAGCCCCATGATGTTTCCACACCACTGGTGACCGTGTTATGGAGCGCTCCAAGTTTATCAGCTGCTGCCTGCCTTTGGATAGCATTGCCCTAACTTCATTAATCATCTTGAGCAAGGCCTCACTTTCTGAGCTGCGTGGGCAGCTCTATTAGGGTGATGAGATGCTGCTGGTACCATGAGTGGTAGTTATTTCCTCCAAGAAGGCTCCAGCCCAAGAAGGAACTGCCTAGATTATAACAGAGACAAAAGTGGCAACCATGGTGAAATCAGGCCAACACGCAGTAAGCATAGAGAAGACCCTGGCGGGCCAGGCACCTGCAATTATCACGCTAGTTTTATGGATTGTTAGCTGGTCCCATCACAAATAAGAGTCTGCAATGAGCCACGGGCATTAGTCCTACTTGGATGGTTATAACTAAGTGTGGTTGTTAAGTTACGTGTTCTGCATGAAATAGAATGTGTGAAATGCTGTGAATAGCTTATGACTATCCCCTGGGCACAAAGAAAAGATGATGGATTATAAAGGTTGGTGATTTAATAATTGTTTAATTATGCACAAGAATAGTTAATTATCCTGGCACCTATCTCCCAATTAAGAAAAGGAATATGTTTTTACCTGAGAAGGAAAAGGTTTGGAAGAGCAAAGGATATGAGTCTGAATGAACCCTTGATTAACCCACAAAGGGACTGGGTAGGAAATGTCCAGTCCCGCTGTGAAAATGCAGTTTTCTTCACTGACTGCAAGCGACTGTAATGCATGCCACGGGTTTAGTGAACAGCTAAACAGATTGCTAGAAGTTACCGGACAGCCAGGAAAGCCCTGTAGAAGTAGATACATGCATGGTTTACTTTTATTTCTAGTCATGCTTGTTCATAACTTCTGTAACCATGTTGGCTATGTTTGGCTTTTGTAAATAAAATGCTTTTACTTGCTGTTACCCTAACCTGGCCAGGCGTAAGGATAACTTCAAAGCGTCTGGCAAACATCAAATACACCATCCAGACAGGCACACGGACCTTCGCATCTGGTGCTGGCTCGCTCCTGCAGAGTGAAGTGCTTCAACACATTCCTTCAGGATAGATAAAATGAGGCACAGATCATTTTCATTAATCTGTAGAGCTGTTGTTGGAATTTAGTTTCTATGGCATGGGCTTTGCAGATCAGAGGAGCAGAGATAAGTTCTGGTCCTGGTGTTGTCAGGAAAATTGCTTGGTCTGTAGCAGCCAAATGGACCTACAACCTCCTGTTAACAAAGTGCATAGAGACTCCAGAAACCAACCAAGAGCATCCCAGACATGTTTGCTTTACCAGTATAGAACTAGAGGAAGAAGCCTGTGGTGGGCTGACGTTGGTTGGCTGCCAGGTGCCCACCGAGCCACTCTCTCACTCCCCCTCCTCAACATGACAAGGGGAAAAACCACAATTATGAGCTCATAGGTCAAATTAAGAACAGGAAGATCACTCACCAATTATCATCATTGGCAAAACAGACTTGACATGGGGAAGATTAATTTATTATTTTGCCAGTTAATAACAGAGTATGATAACAAGAAATAAAACTAAAAACACCTTCCACTCCTCCCTCCCCTCTTCTTCCCAGGTTAGCTTCACTCCTAACTCCTACCCCCTCCTCCACACCCTGAGTAGCACAGGAGGATGGTGTATGGAAGATGCAGTCAGTCCATGACATTCCTCTTTCGCACAGCTACTGCACAGTGTTTTTTTACCCTTTCTTAAATATGCTATCAGAGCTGCGAGCACCATTGCTGATGGGCTCAGTTTTGGCCAGCAGTGAGTTCATCTTGGAGTTGCCTGGAACTGGCCAACATGGGTGCAGCGCCATGTCTCTCCTCACAGACACCACCCCTGCAGCGCCCCTGCAAGCAGAAGCCTCACCTTGTAAACCCAATGTAAGCACCAAGAAAAATAAAACTCCAAAGACTCTCTGAAATAACTGGAAAGTTTCTAATCACAGAGCTTATGAGATCACAATTAAAGTATGAATATATTCAAGAACTTTCATCAATTTTAGGACAGGATACTGTTCGTCTGATAGCATATGTTGCAAGTCAAATTGTTGTTCATGAATCTCAATGTTTCAGACATTCAGCCAAAAAGAGCAAACTATACCAAAGTAGGTGCAGTAACAAATCACTCAGATCAAGTAACGAACAACAAATAGTCAAGGTAAGCAAGTCACAAACAATTTCATAACCACAGAGTTGCATTTGCCATAACAAGTACCATTTAAAATCTCTGTCTGTGTCAACTAAATGAGTCAATGATTGTTTAACAAGTGTGCCATTTGCTAATAACGATGAGTGACAAACACACTCTGTTTAGTGGTTCAGATTGCTTAATCATCCCAGCTCTTTGGTCAGCCGACTTGGACATTTCATGAGACACCTGGCTATCTTATAATGTTTTAAGTGTTTCTTGCATTGGACAAATCAGAAATATGTGAAAATATATAGTAATGACAGTAAGTGCCACCAAGAAACAAAGACAGGTTGAAGACCTAACTACAGGAAAGGATGAATTCTGGTTCAGCTCAGTGGATGGTTAATGGCATAACATTAATAATTTCATCTGAAGTATTATGTTGATTTCAATAAGATTTATTTTCATATTTCCAACGAAAAGATTCTTGCAACATTCTTTAAAACATCTAGAGGACAGTGTGATCTGATCTTGTCCAGACACTCTTATATTCCTTTTCTTCAATATATCTCCAGATTATCTTATATATCCAGTTTTCTCATCCATAGACTACAATGTTTGTGATTGAACCTCCATTAAGAGAGACGAACAGTAACCTGTTGACGACATGATCTGAAGTGGCTGAGAAGCTACAGTTCGATAAAAACTTTGCTTATCTTTCGGGTGTCATGGATGATTGACTCTTGTTTTATGTGAACAGGGTAATCTGCAGTTTCAGTTTGGGTTTATTTTTATATATTGTCTGTAAGAATACATCTGTATTAAAACCAGTATCTGTTTCAGCTCATGTAGGTTCAAACTACCCAAACATTCCTCATCAAAGTCCACCAAGGGAAGCAAATAAACACAGAAGTGAAGCTATAAAACATAAACTATTGGGAGTTTTTAATTTTTTTTTTGTCAAATCAAATGAAGAGTGCAAGATTTTGCTCAGAACCTATGGAGAAAACATAGCTCTGCAAACAACCTATTTGTTCCAAATACAAATAGAGATTCATCAGCTTTAAAGACCTTAATCTGAGTTTTGCATTGAAACCCCAAGCCATTGCTTGAAGAAAAACTGCACACAAGATTGTACTAGTGAGCGCGTAGCTCACAGATAGGTAGGAGCAATTATTCCCACCAGCTCAGCTTTTCAGACCCCTTACAGCACAGACTACTTCCGGCCCCCTATGCAAGAAAGACATTGAGAAACCACAGCGACACCAGTGAAGGGCCAGTACACTGGAGTCATGCCATGCCAGAAGAAGCCAAGGGAGCTGGGCTTGCTTAGCACAAAGGGTCAAGGAGGGACCTCACTGTTGTCTTCAGCTACCAAATGGGTAGTAACAGGGATGACTGAAACGGACTCTTCTTAGATATGCACTCGGAAGGCAAAGGCCAATAGTTGCACTTTCAACAAGGAAAACCAAAATAATTTATACAGTGAAAATGGCTAGGCACGAGCAGGTTGCTCAGGAGACTGTGCAATCTCCATCTTTGACAGTATTCAATACTAATCTGCTCAAGACCCTGGAAGATCTTCAGCTAATTTTGAAGATGGCACTGCTTTGAGCAGATAGTTGAATCACAGACCTCCAGAAGTCCCTGCCAGCTTAAGTTACTCTGTGATCCCATGTCTTCGTTAGAAATTAAGATTGTAAAACAAAATGTTATTTCAGGGCCTCAACAAACTCGAAGAAAAAAACTTTATAAACTGAAGGTCAGGACTCTCTCATATTGATTTTTACTCTGCAAAGCATTTGAAACCCATTAGTATCATTTCATCTTCCCCTGAAAAAAAATTTGGAAATTAAGAAAAAAGATCATTTGTTATTTATGTTCTGGTTTTTTGTTGGTGTTTTTTTTCTTCGTTTGCATCACATCGTATGATCACGTTCTTATTTGTAATCCTTTTAATGTTGTTTCCAGGACCTGGGACTTTTTCCAGCAAAATACCAAATATTGCAAAACATCATAGTAAAATAAAAGCAACACTGAATCATTCTTTTGCTCAGGTCCCTATCTTTAATTGAAATTACAGTTCCTAATTCACGAGAACATTAATAGGGGAAAAGCCATTAAAGACTGTGATGGCTTCAGATAGCTCAAGTAAGGAAAGATTTCTGAGGAGTTACATACGAATATTGTATTACTAGTTGTTATGAAATACTTCTGAAAATCCGCTTTAAATTAACTTATTTTTTCTTCATATGTACTTCCCATAAAAAATATTGTATTTCTGCACTGGCTATGGAAAACTTCTGCTGACATTGCTGACAGGTTCTACTTAAACAGATATATGTGCATAAATATGTGCTCATTCCAGAACAGCCTGAGTCACTTTTAGCAAGTGTCTTTAGCTGCATTCCCAGTTTAGGAGCATATATTTGTATTTATTTGTTTCCTTTCGCTTTAATATAGAAGAGGGCTATGCTTGTGTTTAAAGGTGACTAGAACTTGAGTATTTAAGTGTTAACAGTCTTATTGTGGGGTAAAGTATAAAAAATAACTAACTGAAAAAAGCTATTGCTTTTAAATTAAATCGCATAAAACACAATATAAGGCACTGGAAAATTCTCCTCATTTACATTTAAATATTTCATAGAATCATAGAATCATAGAATGATTAGGGTTGGAAGGGACCTCAAAGATCATCAAGTTCCAACCCCCCTGCCATGGGCAGGGACATCTCCCACTAGACCAGGTTGCTCAAAGCCTCATCCAGCCTGGCCTTGAACGCCTCCAGGGAGGGGACATCCACGACTTCCCTGGGCAACCTGTTCCAGTGTCTCACCACCCTCATAGTGAAAAATTTCTTCCTAATGTCTAGTCTAAATTTACCCTCTTTTAGCTTATACCCGTAGCTTATACCTGTAGGCTTCCTTTTTTTGTTTGAGTTTTCTCAGGACTTCCTTGTTCATCCATGCAGGCCTGGCATCCTCTTTGTTGGGATGCATCACATGTGAGTTTTTGGTCATAGATGGCAAAACCAGTAGCTGGTTGGGAGACTTTTCTGGGTTGTATCCTAACAATGGAGTAGAAGAAAATTGGGGCAATATTGAGTGAAAATAATAAAACACTGATTTTACAAAAAGAAAAAGAAATAAGAATATCAAAAAAAAAGCAATTAATTCCAAGGAAACAGAGCTTAAAAGGCCTAGGGACTAAGACTGGAGAAACAAGTGTAAGGGAATAAAGAAGTTATGAAGACCTATTAGTCTGCTGAAGAAGCGAGAGCAGAATGAAAGCCCCCACTACACAGGAAGGATGCAGGAGCAAAGGGGCTTTCCCCCAAGGTCAAACACAAAAAGGAAATATGCAGGAAGGGGAAACTAGGACAGATTGCTATGGACAAGTACAAATAAGCATGCACAGTTAAAACCAGAAAGGGCAAGTCAGTAAAGGAGATACAGCTAACAAGACATCTGAAGAAATTTGTTCTGGAAGCAGAAAGAAGACCAAGGGGAGCACTGGCTGGATATTCAGCAGGATGTAAGGCTGCTGCCAAACAGCACTGAGAAAACCAAAGCTCTTAATGTTTTCTTTGTATCAATAGTGACCAAAAAGTTCTACTAGAAACATCTATCAAAACATCAGTGACAGAAGGGTAATATGTCGGACTAAAATCATCAAGGGCAAATTAGAGTCATGTCAGTCAGCAGATTTTTTTTTTTAATCATGTGACAAACTAAGATGCAAAAAATAACTGGCCGAAACAATCTCAGAACTCATGAGTGATTAGCTCTGAAAATTCTTGGACCAGAATATTGAAAAGGGGCAATACTGGGCTCTCTTATAGAAGTTGGAATGAAGTCATTGCAGATCACCCAATTTAAGTTCAGCTACTGTACTATTACATATTCACAAAGAAGTTAACCGCAGGATGAGCATCAGATAGAACAGACAGTTGTCCAAGGTCCAGTCCTGTTGAGTATTCCTACTGAAGACTAGGTAGGAGAACAAACAGCAGGCTTATTACAGATGCAGTGACACAAACTGACAGTGATCACCACCATGATAGAGCAGAAAATGAGAAATCAAACCAGCTGTGACAAAACAGAGAATTCCAGTGTACCATATGCTGACAAGAAGTGTCAACTGCATGGGGACAGGAACAACTCGCTTGGGCAGCAGTACTGAAGAAAAGGTTCTAAAGGTCAATAAGAAGTACAAGCAGAACAAGACTCACCATCATCATCCTGCAAAGAAAATACAGACTCCCAGCTGGAGGAATGGAGCCCACCGTATGATTAGCAATCCTTCTGCTCTACTTAGCATTGGCAAAGCTCCAGCACTATGTCCCACTTTGAGATGTTGCGCTAGTTTTGTGTGAATTAAACTTGTGCAGAGGAAAGTAGTCAGACACTCAGAGGGACAGGAAACGTGAGCTGGGAAACAAGCTGAAGGAAATTAGGTTGGTTGTGCTATTGAAGAGAAGCCTGAGATCTGGCACAGATGTTCCTTCAGGTACAGAAAAGAGTCTCAGGAAAGGAAGGGGATAGCAGTCCTCCTGCTCTTCAGCAAATAGTACAAAAAAGTATCATGCTTTCACTGCCATGAAAACTCAGATAAAAACCAAAGAAATTCTGTCTAATCCTGAGAACAGTCGAGCAGTGGAATACAGAGCTTGTGTCCAGTGGAGATTCATTACCATCAGCAGCCTTTAGGAAGAGGTTAAGCAAATGTCTGTAAGGATTGGCAGAGATACAGAGGCAGAGTATTCGCATTCTGAGGTCCATTCTTTCCTTACCTTCCAGTGGTTTGTAATATCTATTGCCGTAAGTGACCTGGTAAGCGTAAAGGTTGTGTGATTTCATCTCATATCTACCACACTCATTCAGTCCTTTTGTCTGTTTAAAACAATGGGGTTTTGAAAGTATCCCTGAGGAAAAATTATTTTCCTAGACATTCACTGGAAAGTAAATTTGCAAAACCTGGGGCAGTGATTCTATTCAGAAGCCAAATGAATAGTTCACAGAGAAATCTGTCTGCAGAGGACATCCTATCTCAGGAAAGGAGCTGCTTCCGGACTTCTGACTCCAGCATGAAAGATTCCAGCTCCAGTTGGAGAGTCACTGTGTCCAGTTGTCAATGGCTTCTTCTAGGAAATCAGCTAAAATCCACCTGCTGACATGCACTGAACAGGCAAATGAAACCATGCAGCAAAGGTGCATCATGAGGTGATGGACACATAAGGATCCAGGTGTAAAATCTCAGAGCCAAACTATGAATCTAGGTTGCATCTTTTGTGGGCTCTCATGAACCACATCAAACTGCCTTCCAGGTGCAAGTGGCCTTTCCAGGTGCCAGTCCTGGGGCAAGGATCCCCAGATCCTTCTCATAAAATGGACAGAATAAAAACAATCTATTCCCTTGCATCATTACGAGATTTATATATCTTTTTTTTTTTTCTTACTGTTATATTACAGGTGAAGTTGCTTCCCTGATACCTGGGAGACCGCAGCGCCTTATGTCTGCTTAAAAAACATTTTTTTTCATTGCTTACCATGCTGTCAAGCACAAAATTTCTGCAATAATCTTTCTCATCTGCATATCTGCCTCCAGTGAAAAATTTTTGTGAAAATTTAGCCAACATGACTCAGTCATTTCCAAGCACAAGACAAAGAAAAAATATATTGTTTTGCTCATATTAAAAATTCTGGCAGTGCTGCTTTTGTAATATAGCTGTACTTGTGTAAGATACAAATTTTAATTGAGGCCAGCCACTGACAGAGATGGCAGCAAAAGTCAGAAGTGACTTGTTTGCATTTTTCCATTACTACACACTGTGTTGCTTTTGCAGGAGACGCTGATGAAAAATTCTGTTAAGTATCTAAAGAAAACAAAAAGATGTTGTGATTTTAGGTGAGGCTAGAAACCTTTAATGAGGCCATTGTTTCAAGTGGCCTTCAGGGTCAGGTGGATACACAGAAACTAACATCAAGCAGATGAAGCTGCTCTTGGCCCTGCCCTTTGCCTTGCCCCCTGAGAGATGGTGCAATCCCTGAGGATATCTGAGCTCCTCATGAGTCCCATCAGGCTCCAACACAGTCAATGAAAAGGAACTGAAAGTACAGTCAGCACAGGCTGTAGCTCTTACCACTGGTGTAGAACAGAAGCAAATGCATTTGATTTGTCCCTTAGAGTACATGGGAAGATCATCTATGTTTGTTGTTGACAGCTTATTTGTGGATGCTGAAGAGGCAAGCACCAGACACAGGAGCACAGCAGAGTCTTGCTTGTACCTCAGCAACGCTGGTTGCTGCCTCGGCCCTTCAGCTGTTACCAGCAGCTGGCATCTAGTTAGGCTTTTCCTGCCCTAAATTGTGCCCAGGGCTCATCAGCTGCCTTCAAATGTTGCACTCAAAATGCTTCTCAGTGTAGAAGCTCTGGCTGGCACATCCAGTCAGGGATGTTTGCTCTTTTATACCTGATAGATCATGAAGAGACCATTTTTACCTTAATCTTCTGGAGGAGAAATCAGAAAGAAAGAAATCTTAATTGGAACAAAGCCTGTTAATTTTCCACTTCAGAAGGATCTCTCAGTGTTATAACAATTGAAATAGGGTGGAGACCATCTATAGAAAGTAGAAATTCAATTGCAACTATCATGTACTGTTTCCTGAAATAATGTTCTAAAGAAAAATATTTTTATTAGTAGTACATAGTTCCCACCGGTATTCTGCTAAATAATCTCACTTTGTCTTGAGATTTCCTGGGCTGGATGTCATGTCAAGATGCCATCATACAATGATCCATGTACAACCATATCTTGGGGTATGAGATGTAACCAGATGTCGTGTGACTCGCTGTCATGCTGTCTCAAACCAACAAAACAGGAAAATAAAGTTGACTTTTCTGAACAAGATAATAACTGTTTTTCACAAAAAACTAAAAATACCTGTTTTTCACAAAAGCTTAATTTACTCAACTCCACCTTTAAGAAGAAAATACATTAATTTTTGGTGAGACAGTATTTTACTGTTACCATTTCAGGCAGTAGATAAAGCAAACCAAGACAATTCTCTGGAGCAACTAGGCATCTCTTGTTTTTCCCTGTTCATATTGACTACATCCCATCTTTGTTTTTGGCCATTTGGAAGACACAATGCAGGTCACGTAGCTGCAACCCCATTCTTCCATGGGGGTGACAGGGAACAGTTCTCTCAGCATTTCCACTTCAATGAGCAGCTATAGGCAGGATGCACATGTTTTTTTCTCACTAACCCACAGGGTCTATTTCCACAGCACATTCTCTTTGTTTGAGGTGGACACATAGGATTTAAAACAAAATGGGAGAGAAAGAAAAATTTTAACTTTTATCAAGCTACGGATAACAAGAAACTTCAGCTAGACTTTCCCTGGTATTTACATGTAGACTCTTTCTTACTTTGTAAATGCAAATTGTGTCACTGTGTTCTGAAAAAAATGGTAAAATTTCAGTGAATATTTGTACAGTTGAACCTATCCAGATAAATCAAGAAACAGCCTGAACTCCACTACTTATCCTCCAGAGCACAAAACCAGGAATTAACACTCATCTGATCAGAAAATATTCTCTGTAACATCTAATTTTATTTTCATTAGTCGTGCAGTTTGTCAAAATTATACCCTGCTAAAGAAGTCATCCTCTCAGGCTTACGAATAGCTGCATTTCCCTGATGAAAGCAGTGCTGCACACTTACCTTCACAGGGAAACAATCCCTACATATAACACTAGAAATAAAAGGTCAGGCTGGAGGCTAAGGGAGCTAGACACCTCCCTGTTATTTTGTTCAATGGAATGTAAGTTCCTAATTCTGATGAACTACTTCTGATATTTCCAGACACCTCCTGTTTATTTGCTTTATCATAATATCTTTCAAGATGACGATCAGGTAAGCATTTTACAATGTATAAGCAAATCTTAGCACACATTTTGTGTGTTGGCTGCATCAGCTTTTCCTTCCTCCCTCTGATGAGTGTCTGTTTTACAAATGTCTTTACTTAGACACAAACTGAGCAAAATATGCTTATTTCTAGCTCTATGGTCTGTGCAGTTCTGTTATGAATTGTACAACTTTATTGATTCATATGCCACAGGTAGCAGTGAGAATGTACATTTTAGTAATTAGGAGGGAAAGAAATGAGGTTTATCTTCTGAAGTAGATACTCTTTACTTGTGATTTTTATTTTAACCTCTGTGATATTGCCAGGGTTGCCCTCAGAACAGAGCAATGGTTTTGATTCTTATTTACAACTCACCGAAGTCACTATAGTGCACTCTCTTCTTTGCCCACAGTAAACTGTGATCCCGACTGTTCGTGAATGAAATTCCTGCTCATATCCTGTCAGCTTTCCAAAGGTTCCCCTACAATTTTTAAGACTTTTACTAGACATATTGAAATTTTTAGGGTAAATCTAAGTGATTTTTATCTAGCAGCCTCCATCAGCTTGCTTGGTAAATCACTTTCTAAATGAAAAATACAGATGCTAAATACAAGGCTAGAGTTTTCTTCTGAGCCAAAATACAGTCCCTCAGGCCCTCACTGCTGGGGTGGGTAAATAAAGTAGTGAGGCTGCTACCAGGAAAAAGATCAAGTGCTCCTCTCTTCTTTTCTCATTTCCATTCAGCAATCACATTATGCACTGTTCCAAGAATAGTATTGCTTGAAGATAAACATCATTTGCAATTATTGTTTATTACTGAGGAAATCAAATGAGCACACAATCCCTGACAGAAGCTGCATTCGAATAACGTGTCCTCCTTCATGCACAAATTAGCAAGCTGTGGGTGCTACCTAATTGGAAATAGGATTTAAGGAGACTTATTTTTAAGCTCAAACTTGAAATTTTACTTTCCAAAACTCTAGATAAGACTAACTTTTCTGCACTTTTTGCAAGTAGCTCTCAGTCTGTTTAGTTTAATTTTTAGTAACCAGTTTAACTCCAGTTGCTAGGAACTGGTATGCATTCTGTCACTGGAACTACTGAGTCAAACACATAATGTCTTTAATGGGGCTTTTGGCAAGCATGGCATAGGTGCTATTATGGAGGTAGATATGAATAAAACTAATAATTTATTTCATGCTTTGCAAATAAAAATCAATGTTTAGGATGAAAAATAATGCAGTCTACACACAGTAAAAATGTTTACAGAAATAAATCAGCTAATAGGTGCATTATACTATTGTTCATTATATCTATGCTGATAAGTTATGAGCTAAAAGGATGGTGACTGACACACATAACACTCAGAAGAGAATACATTTTTAAAAGGTTAATGAAATCAATATGAAGCTGTCAATCTTGCAATCTGAACTTCCTGAGTTGGAGAGGGTAGGATTTCTGAGTCTTGTGCATGTTACAGCTTTATATTAAAACTTGAAACTTGCTACATCTTTCAAATTAAACACATTTGGCCTATTTCAAGCAGCTGTCTGGCTCCAAGTACAAGTTTCTTATTTCAACTGCAACCTCAGAAGACACATCATAAAAGCGTTTTTAAATATTGGAAATTCCTGATTTAAAGGATTATTTGTAATGTCTCTTCTGTGAGGAAGACGAGATATTTTGTTAGATAAAGGCATGTCTGGGGATTAGCAAACAGGACAGTACACAGCCAGTCTCCCACAGATGCAAACCATTTCAACACACTGTGCTGACCCAAAACTAATGTTCGTAATAGTTGATAGTAGGTTTTGCGTGACCAAAGTTAATAATTTTAATACAACCCTTTTGCCATTCAAATATGGTCTGTTTGTTCAGATTTGTTCAGCATTTATATGAATCACTTGAGAGGAACTGACTACGTGCAAAGTTCTTGGAGAGAAAGAAAGGACATGGCAAAAGGACACAACACTAATGCATTTAAGGGATCCCGTTACCATTTTATGCTCTAGCCTTGCTGCTGCTTTCACACTCAGGTGAGACCACAGTAGAGCAGGGTCTGGAGGATCTCAGACACCCTGTGGCAGCCATGGGGCCTCTCCACACACCCTGTCACTCCTTGGTGTCCATCCCTACAACCTCTGCTCTCCAGCAAGGGGGACCAGACACACATCATCCTGCGATGAGACACGGGGCTGGTCACACAGACTCTGCAGTGCAACAGGGTAAGTCTCACTCGAATCCAACCACAGCAATATGTTTCTAGAAAGAGTAGTGGGTTTATGTGTCTGTTGATCCATACTACCCGATACAGTTATATATTCACTAAAGCTCTAAACAAATACTGTAGAAGTTGACAGGAGTTTGTCCTCCACATCAGCTGGACTAAAAAGTAACCTTGATTTCTTTTTAAGATGGCACATCCCATGTTTTATTTGCCACTGATTGTTTCAAGCTGAATTTTTATTCCTATGTGTGGTTTCAGCTGGAAGGACAATCCTGAGTTAGATTTGTAAAGATATTTATCTCCTGAAATCTTCAATTTCAGATACTTTTCAAATAATGTATTAATAATTGAAATACCACAAAAAAAATGGAAGAAAATTCACAGTAATATCTTAAACAGCACAGTAAAGTCACTAAATAAAGGTTCCTTGTGATCTCCCTGAGATGCTGGAAGGTGAGGACGCTGTAGTCTACTGAGGCTCTGAGATAACTGAGGAGGTCCATTTCACTGATTAAACTAACTTATTTAAGGTCAGGACAGTGTTTTATGGGACTGACAAAATTCACTCATGATGGTCTTGGTATAATTTCTATGAAGTGCAAAGTAATAGGATACAAGAAGTCCATCTGAAGACTCCAAAGTTCACTGTGATGAAATAGATAGAAAGGGATACTCACATGCTGTGAAAATATGTGTGTTTTACGTCAATGGGTGATGAAGCTACTTCTGCAAGACACTCCTGAAAATTGGTTGCTGCTCTTTTAATTTCTTTGTGTTGTAAAAATAGCTGCAGGCTCAACACCCACCATGCCAGCAACTGGACAATGACTAAGAAAGCAATTCTGATTCACTTTCCAAGGACTTTCCTCAGGGTAAGATGAGTAGCTTGAAATACTTGAACTGTTTATGTTAGGAAAGCTAAGAGTAAAACGAAGACATCCTAATGCTTTTACGATGTCATTCAATTGTCCCTCATACCCACTGGGGTAGGAAAAGAATTCCATTTAATTTGTTCTGTAAGAAAATGCTGCTTTCAAGAATAAGTTTTTAACACCACAGAGAGTCTAGCACTGGCAAAAGCTAGCTACAGTTGTTGGAGAAAGTCCTTCACAGGAGGATTTTAAGACAGACATCTGCTATAGATGGTCTCAATACAGTCGATCCTCTTCAAAGCAAGAGGATGTCTTCAGTGGATCTCTTGAGATCCCTCCCAGCCATGCATATCCAAGACACTGGGGAAACAATATGTAGATAAATCAGGCAGCTCCAGAGAAAGGATGCATGTCAAAAGCATTTGTGCAGTAACTCACCATTGGGTGAGGTAAGCATTGAATGGTTATTTACTACTGTTCTATTTGTTGCTGAGATTATTTTGTTACTGGAGAGCTCGTACAAACTCATAGGCTTCAGGTGCCTGACATCTTCTGTTAGACAAGATTTCTTCTGCTTTCTTTGAAAAGCAACTCAATTATTTGCAAAATAATTTTGGTAGCCTGCAGGCAAAAGCCCATAAGCTACAGAAGTCTCTTTATTGTCCTAGGAAGCCTCATTCAGGGTAACCCAGGCTGTAAATTATGAAAAGTGGGTTGTACCTCAAGAAAAATATGTTATCCACCTCAGTAAATATTATTCCAATGATTAGTAGTGATACAAAATACCCTAAAGGGTTAGGTCCACCCTAGAATGTGAGATATCCAAGAGTTGCCAGGGCAGATGCAGCTGGAAAGAAAACCAAGCATGTTAAAACTGTTTGTGTCTGTGTCTGTGTGTGTAGGAGGGAGAATGCACAAGTGTATACTAGGTTTGCAGGTGAATATGTATAGGTGTATATATACACACACTACCATTCAAGTTGCAGCTATATTTCGTTCTGTAACACACCTGTCTAACACTAATTTTCTCAAGGTCTGTCTGATTTAACAAACCAATACAAAGCTAACATATGCTGGCAAGCCAATTCAACATTTAAAATAATCTTCTACTAAGTAATTGTATCAGAATAAAATATATTTCTTTCATATATTAACAGGAAGAAAAAAAATCAGATGTCATGGAAACTTAGCATTAAAGGCTTACAACATCATCTAATGTTAGATCATGATCACAGCTAATCTTCCCACAATGTTTTCTAACTCCTTCCTTCATTCTAGCAGTATTATTGCTCATGTGACTTTTTGCTATACTGTGAAGTTTGATTCCTGGTCTGTAACAGAGTTGCTGACAAGTACCACCTTTATTTTTTTTGTGAGCATTGGTATCTAAAACCCCTTTATGCCTACCTCTTTAAAACAGTGAAGTCGAGAAAAGGACAATCTCTCAAATTCAACACCAGAACTGTGGGACTGGACAGAGTCTCTTCAGCAAACACAACAGCTCACGCTAATTTTTCTGTTCTATCTGATTTAAGACTATTCACGAGGTTTTTCAAGATTATTTCACCAATTTCAAATACTTTATATGTATATAGTCATTAGAGGTACAGTCTGCATAACATCTTCATGAAGAGTCTGGCAACAGTATTTTGCAACCTTATTGATCAAACAATGCAGTGACAGCAACAGAGGACAGCAGGGAGAGGTACACAATGGAAAGAGGTAACATCAAATGAGCATATTTGTTCCCACTGAAGACTGATATTTTAAACCTAATTAAGTACTTAACATGCTGCAGCTTTCTGTACTTTAAGCATATGCTTGAGGGAGGAGATGTTCTCCAAGATCCCCTGCACTATTATTAGACCACCCAAAGTAAATGAAAGATAAAGGGACAAATCCTGCCCTACTGGAAAGCTGAAGTAAAGTCTTTGGAAGCTGTTTATATTGAAGTTAGTGAGCTTGGGCTAGACAGAAGAGGCACAGTTGAGTTTTGCACTGATAGCAGCCCTGCTGAATATGAGTTACAGCTTTGGTTCGTTATGGCCTGGTTTTGAACTGATCCTCACAGCAGTGGATTTCTTTCATTTAAAAAAAAAAATAAATGCTTTTGGAAAAAAAAAATCAAGCTTAGCTCACACTGCCAGGTTTCAAAGGAAGCTAAACATCCCTAGCTAAGAGGAAGAGTCCCTTTGGGTGGCCTGGAAACATAGACAGTGAAACTGGAAAAGGAAAAGCAGTTCACAGACTGTTTATAAAAAGCATTAAAAAAATCACTATAAATGTTCTAAGCAATATTCCAGTTGCAACATCAGCTGAGAGGGGAGGGGGAACGAGGGGAGGAAATAGTCCCTGCAGGATGCAAATCAGCCACAGAAAAATGTGGGATTTGCTCACAGCAAATTAAAACCAGATCAATTGATTATCAGGGGACAGCATTCAGACTTCTACTCTGCTGAAGGGAAGTGCCATAAAAATTGGTCTGTTTCTCACGGTATGTACAATAGGAGTCCAAATCAGGGCCAAAATGTGAGCTCAGAAAGATGCTCAGATCACTCCAACCTCTAATAATGCATACAAAAATTCAATGGAGACATGTTTCTACATGTTTGATTCATCCAGAAGCACTCATCTGCTTGACATGCTGTCTTAGCCCAATGAATTACTCCACACCAAAGATGTGAGAGGTAGGGACACGCCACTGCCCTGGCTGCATGGTCAGAAACACTGAAACACAGAGACTAATGGTACCGGAATAGAGTGTCCATCATCTTATTCACTCGATCCCATTTACACATCTTCATAACCAGAAGATCACCCTTACCCCTAGTGTTACAGAGGACTGGCAGCCACACAGCTTCTGTGCTCTCCTCAGCCTTCTCACCACAATGGGCATATTTACACCTGAACAAATGGTCCTAAAAAAAAACCAGTCCTTTTGCAAACATCCCCAGAGAGCCCGATAACCAGTTAAACAGGTCAAGAATAATGGCTCAGAGAGTTTATGGGTAGATGGGGAGCAGACAATGTGGGGGAAACCAGAGGCCACGGCTCAACTGCTGCATGGACTATCTGCTATTTTTCCCCCACAGAAGGAGCACAGAAGCCGGAAGGGCTGTGACAGCCTCAGGACCACATCATGCCACAGACAAGGACCCTCTGTGACTCAAGGGAAGCTGACACTGTCTCCCTCAGGAGCCCTTTGGCACCAAGCTCAGCAATCTGGGCTTGGCCAGGATGGGAAGAAGAATTGGTCTCGTTTGTTTGGCTCTAGACAATGTTAGAATAAATAGCTGCTTAGCCTTTGAGCTGAAGCACAGATGTGCATCAGCCAGTTTGTTACACAAATCTGTTTCTCTTTTCTTGTTTCGAATACAAACCAAAATCACCAGAAAGGAAAGATAAAGATTGCCCACAAAAAAAGAAAAGCCGTCTATGACCTTTGTGGCACCCTGACAGATCTCTGAAAAACAAATAGCTCCACTAGCAGCCGCAGCGCAGATGAAACCTTATTCCCCACGACTTTGAGTCCTAGGCTTGCTTGGTAATGCCCTGACTCCAGCTCTTCTCCATAGCATGTATTTGCATCCATTTTGTCTCCTGGTGAAAGATGTAAGCTGGAACCTTGTGAGACTGGAGCCAAGCATGACACGTGATCTCTGCACAGCTAGGACAGCTCTGTGGGTTGCACAAGGTTAGGTACAAGGGGTTTTAAATACCATCTCTGAACCTGACCAATAGCTAAATAGTCACTGGAAGGGGAAATAGCAGCAGCACAGCACAAGTAAACTGAATTCCCTTAGAAAATGGGATACACTCTCAAGAGGTGCTGCAACTCATCTTCCTCTGAAGCACATCTCCCTGTCATGTCAACAGTATGTGACAGTGTTTTGACTGCCCCTAAGGCTTTTAATCCAGGAGTCTCATGAATTCTCACATTTGTGTCACGTGATTTTTCACAGCAGGGTTTTCTGTTGGAAAATGCGCTTTCCTTTAGCCTATATTGATATGGAAGACTGAAGTGTACTGATTATTGACATTGCAATCATTATTTTATATGAAACAATTCACAACACAAAATATCACAGGTAGCTCTACATT
Organism: Pterocles orientalis; assembly: GCA_011057875.1. Lineage (NCBI taxonomy): Eukaryota > Metazoa > Chordata > Aves > Pterocliformes > Pteroclidae > Pterocles > Pterocles orientalis. The sequence goes on from WKFP01014819.1 coordinate 822,438, forward strand.
GCTTCTTCAGAAGAGATAATCTAATGTTTACTCACACTGGTTAGACTTGAACATAGTAACTGAATAATTCAGAGAAAGTTAGGGTGATTGTGGGCACAAAAGAAACCTTCACTCTGCTTGTTTATGCTGTACAGTCAGTGAAGTCACACAGTGTTTCTGGGCTGGTTAGGAAGAAAACTGGGATAGCAGATCTGTTATTTTCCTTTTAAAATCTGTGAACACAAGCTTAGTAGTTTTAGGCTATGCCCCCACAGCCAGTGATGTGGTTAAACACACACAAATTTACAGTTTCACTCCTGTAACAGAAAAATGTATGCTGCTGCTTTTCTATGTCCATTTTGTGACTAAAGAAAGGATTTAATTCTTCAGGTCTGAGTCACAGTGTTTTCTAATGTAGCCAGAACAAACCCTCACTATAAGCCCCCCAGACATCATATTACTTGCAGGCAACTGTCAGATAGATGAGTCAGTAAGGAGGCAAGTCAGATAGCCCCTAAGGATGCTCTGGAAACTTCACAGTTAAAGATTCCACAATCAGAGATTGTCAGAAATACACATGGAAAGTATCTATGCCATGGGAAAAAGGAGAAAAATTATATTGCTCATCTTTCTGTCACCTATTTTTATGTGGTGTGATTCTGCCTCCCTCTTTCTCCCCAGAGCCCCTATCTTCTCTTCCTCAAGTTAAATCCCTCAGTTCATCCAGTTGTACCCCGTACATCCCTGATCCTTCTCTTTCCTGTCCTTTGTAATGCCTTCAGTAAGTCTAAATCTTTCTTACTTGTGACAGCTAGTAATCCAGCCGAGGCCCTAAACCGTGTTGGGTAGGGCAGAAGTACAGCTCATGCCTTGCTTTATGCACCCCAGCCTGGTGCTTATCTTTTCATATTGATGCTCTTATTTAACTTGGGATCCACCACAACCCCCAAACGTAAAACATGCAATCTCAATAGCTGGCCTCATCCTTCATTTGTGCAATTGATTTTTTATGCCTAAGTTTTGCATTTGTACTCACAGATTTGTGTCCTGATCTTTCTATCTCCATTTTTTCAAGTTCAATTTGGATTCTAACCCTGTCGTCCTGTGATCTGACTCACTTATCTTCAAAATCTTGTGAGAAAAACCTTAAAGCAGATATAGAATTAATTAAAAAAAAATAAAATTGCCTTAAGGGGAGTCTTGGAAACATAATTTACCACCACTGCAATTAAAAACTCTGTGAGCTTTATTTTACTTTAGTTTGGGTCCCAGATTTGAATGGCATTGTACAGTATCGAACAGAAAGAGCAAGTTGGATAGCTAGTTACAATATTGTCTATAATGAAAATTAACCAAAAAAATGCTCAAACTTCTTGATGATACAGAGATTATATGTTTGGAAAAATAAGTTATATGTAAAACAAATATTTTCTAAGTTAAGCTTGGTTCACTAGTTCCAGGATGTTTGTTGAACAAGGCAGCTGGATGAAACATGATTACTCAGTTCACAATCCAGCACTGTTTTCTAAACCAATATAGAGAAATACGTTTTTACACTTTGACAGTTGCTGCTTAGCTAAGTGGCAAGTGAAAAATCACTATTTCCATGTACTGGAAAACAGAAACCTGTACTGCACATCTGAGGAAGAAGGAGAGTGGGTTTAGTACTAGGCTGGACAACAACCCGATTTCTTCTATTGGCTGATTTCAGGTGACTCAACTAAATCTACTTTAGAAACATCCTGATTTGGAGAAGCTTAATATTTATCTCTCTGTCATTAAACTATTCTAAGTACAATTTTAGAGGTACTGAGCTGCTGTGAAAATACAGTAGTCATTGCAGATGTTTAACTATGTTGAAAGTTAGACGGTCATCAGTTGAACCCAGAGACTTAAGCACTCAATATAATGTGATGCTTCACTCTTTTTATGAAAGGGACTTACTGAAAATCACCTATGTATAGCTAAACTTTGAAAATGTTGGCTTTAAGTCTTGTAATATTCCTCATCTGTCAATAAAAACAATGGATGAGTTGTGGTAATAACATCCACTACTCCCATAATTATTAAATGTGACTATATAAACAAATTCAAGGTCAAAGTGGGAGTTTGTCTTCAAAACTCTGTTCGTCAGATAATTGCATTAACAAGTACAGAGGTAGCAGCTGTAAAAAAGCAAGGAAACTGAAGAAGCTTTTTCCTGGAAAGTATAGTTAATATTTTGTATATCGCATCCCACTAGTTTCATAGAATCTGCGCAACTCACCACAACATGACAGCTTCTTATCTTGGAGAACAGAAACTGGAAATCAGCTGGGAAAAGAAGACACTTTTGTACCTGTAGAGTACCTTCCTGAAAACTTCTGCCTTTAGCTATTAGTCTATGCTGCCTAGCAAGCAATTGTTTCCAACTTTCCACATGCTGTTTGCCCTTCAGTCCATAAACTGATAAAGTTTCATGCAGTGTACTTGCTCTGATTTTCCAAATGTTCTACTTTGTTTCCATATGATTACAACAAAATTTCCTCCATAGGCAAAATAGTAAGAAACACCACAAAGAAGAATATGCCTCGAAGTGGAAAAGCACACCAGACCTTTATAATTAGCACATTAATTGTGCCTCAGCTTCTCTGTAGCCAGCTCCCAACTGTGTGGCACTCACTCTGCCGTCAACAAGAGATCCACAAAAAACAGATGTGTTGCATGGAGCCTTCTGCTTTAAAATGTCCCTGAGACTGTTTCCTGTCTGCAACGACTAGTGTTAAATTTAATTTTTCCCTTTCCTCTTTTGCAGTTATCTTGATTAATGTTTTCTACCAGTGGAATGTATATTAAGTTTAAAACCTTACTTTATTATCCACACATGAACACATGGAGCCCTCAGTATTTTCCTACTCACCAGTTTGTGTAAGTGGCGGCCACTCTTGTTCAATTCTGGTCATTCAAAATGAGGTGCACCTTACTTGGTGCTGACTCAGCCTCAATAGGAAGACCCATCACCTGGTCTGGGCAGCTGCTGAAGCTCCCACTACAGTCAAAGAAGAGAGGTGGATACCTCCCTTGAAGAATTTAGAGCATTCCTGGAGACACAGAAAAAGTTTCAGCGATAAATCACTCCCTTGACAGCACCTCTTCTGCATCCATTGCAAGACAACCTTTACATAAAGAGAAAAATAAGCAAGATGAACTCTGCATGGGTTGCCGTGGAATTATTCCTACGTACAGGCTTTCTTGTATTAGGATACTTTAAAGGAAGGTATAGGACTGAAATTAGGATAACCTTTAACACAGAACAGCTAAATCAGCTTCACCGTATTAATAGTTCACACACAGATAACATCTTTACCTGTGAATATATATTTATCCTACTCACCAAGCAGTATAGCCCATCATGATGTACTACAATAGCTGAAAATTTTCATGGAATGCTTTGCAGGAAAATATGGGTTATGACCAATGGTTTTATTATTTTTGTGGAAAACAGCTGCTGCTGTCCTGAAATGTAGGCGTAAATTGCAGATCTTTGTTCAAAATGTAAGTTTACATCCATTTCCCTCCTCCCAAAAATCACAGAGAGAATAATGCTGTCTGCGCCCTGATTAAGTGTGCACACTGGATGAAAGGGACTGACGTATCTGCTTGCGCAGGAAACAAACAGGAGTCTGCTTGAAAAGATTCTTTTTTTGTGAGGAAGAATCAAGAGGCATGGAAAGCTGATTGCTTCATTAGGTTAATTTTTACAAAGGCTCCATCCACCAAAATGCAGTTTGAAAATTAGATTTATGGAATCCATTTGGATTGCTAAAACTGGAGAATATGTTAAAAGGCAAGCTTCTTTGCTCAACAGATCCACTCTTACATAGTTGTTTCAATTAGTAGTGATCAACAAAATTATTTTTCACTTCCCTTCAGGGATGTACAAACTAGTAACTTAACACTATGTTATATAGGATAAAGGAGACAATATGAAATGCTAAGATAAAGATGTTTCTTCTGTGCACAGCTGACTAAATTCCAATCATTTCTACCAGACATAGACTGCAGCTACAAACGATTTATACAGAAGATGTTTGTTTCTGCTGTTTTTTACAAAATTAATAATTTTCAGATCCCAGTGGAAACTAATGATGTTCAGAGTATGGTGTTAAGATAAAGGTATTAGAATAAGAGTGTTACCTGTAAATGTGAAATCAACGTAGCCTACAGATAACAGGATTTACTACACTATTTTACAGTATATTTTCGGGATGCTGTTCTTCATGCTGAACAGCATTTAGACTTTTTCACATGATACTTTGTCACCTGGAGCTGTGCTCTCATCTTTTCAATTTGTGTCCTTCTGCCCTTCTGTGAATTTATTTACACAAAATAGAGCTCTAAGAACAAAGCAAGGCATAAAACTTCAGATATCCTTTGTTTACTAGTGCCTAAAGTAAGAATGGTGTTAGTCATGCAGCTATTTAGGGACTTTATCCAGGGTTTGCGAACATATCACACAAATCAAATCTTTCCGTTGACATTTGGTTCAAGATTAGATTACATTATACATCCTCTATTACATTATACACTCATTATACATCCTTTTTTTTTTTAAAAAAAAAAAAAGGAAAGCTTCAGCTTTATTCATTTACTTATTCCCAGATTATCACATATAAGGGAATGGATCATACAGCGGATATAAGACCACTGCAAGATCATGAGTTCTGCATACAGGGTTAACATCTGCAAAGATTCCCTTATATACTACAAGGTTAACACTTTCTGCAAAAATATCCCTTATATACTCAAAAAGCTCATTTATATATAAACCTCTTCATACAGAGATCCAGCAAAAAAAAGGAGGGTTAGAGGGACGCGTGTGTGTATGCGCGCGTGTGCAATTTGCAGTAATTGAGCGCTCCAAGGTGAACATCTTTAAGCTCAGTGGGAGGTAAAGGCCAACTCTCCCGCGCCAGCCACTGAAGCAATAACCTGCTCATTCACACACCCACGCATGGGCAGACCTGGCGCAAGGCCTGGACAGCTATTCCAGAAGCACACAGTGAACGGATAGATAAAAGGATCCTGGCAGTGGTTCCTCCAGTATGGCTATATCCTCAGAAATGACTTCATTTATGACCTCTTAAAATGAGTTAAAAAGACAAATTAGCTTGGCAATCAAATTCTTCTCTGATGGCAAGGAGAAGAGAGGCATGTCAGTGCAGACAAGTTCGTTTGTCTACCTGTTGTTTTCCTGCACATTCCTGCAAACTTTGTATTTCTCCCATCTTCTCATGTAACAATAAAAGCCAGAGGCTTAGGCAGCAGTGCCTGAGGCATAATTCGTAAAATCATGAATAGTTTGGGTTGGAAGGTACCTTTAAAGGTTATCTAGTCCTACCCCCCGCAATGAGCAGGGACATCTTGAACTATATCAGGTTGCTCAAAGCCCGGTCCAACCTGACCTTGAATGTTTCCAGGGATGGGGCATCTACCAGCTCTCTGGGCAACCTGTTCCAGTGTTTCACCACCCTCACAGTAAAAAATTTCTTCCTTATATCTAGTCTGAATCTGCCCTGTTTTAGTTTAAAACCATTCCTCCTTGTCCTATTGCAACAGGCCTTGCTGAGAAGTTTGTCCCCATATTTCCTACAAGCACCCTTTAAGTGCTGAAAGTCTACAATAAGGTGTCCCTGGAGCCATAATTTCTCCAGGCCGAACAACCCCACCTTAATTAATAGTTACTCCCGCCTTATCTGGTTTTGGTTTACATGAGACTCTGTCCAGTATGTGAGATTATCAGACATCCAAGAGTTTTCTCAGTTATGCACTTTATACCGAAAGCAAAGGGAGACCTAACAGTGAGTCACTGACTGCGTGTGGGTTGGTCTGATAACTCAGCAGACAGTATAACTTGCTTTCCAGCTCTGGGGTCTCCAACAGCACAAAAGAATTGCAAAGAGGTCTCAAGTTTTCAACACTTTTCATAGAATCATAGAATCATGGAATGGCCTGGGTTGAAAGGGACCACAGTGATCATCTAGTTTCAACCCCCCCGCCATATGCAGGGCCGCCAACCACTAAACCAGGCTGCTCAGAGCCACATCCAGCCTGGCCTTGAATGCCTCCAGGGATGGGGCATCCACGACCTCCCTGGGCAACCTGTTCCAGTGTGCCACCACCCTTTGGGTGAAAAACTTTCTCCTAATCTCTAACCTAAACCTCCCCTGTCTTGGTTTAAAACCATTCCCCCTTGTCCTATCACTATCCACCCTCATAAACAGTCCCTCCCCTTCCTGTTTATAGGCTCACTTCAAGTACTGGAAGGTCGCAATGAGGTCTCCCCAGAGCCTTCTCTTCTCCAAGCTGAACAAGCCCAGTTCCCTCAACCTTTCCTCATAGGAGAGGTGCTCCAGCCCTCTGATCATCTTAGTGGCCCTCCTCTGCACCCGCTCCAAGAGCTCCACGTCCTTCCTGTGCTGGGGACCCCAGGCCTGGACACAGTACTCCAGATGGAGCCTCACAAGAGCCGAGTAGAGGGGGACAATCACCTCCCTCTCCCTGCTGTCCACCCCTTTTTTAATGCAGCCCAAAACACAGTTGGCTTTGTGGGCTGCAAGCACGCACTGCCGGCTCATGTCCAGCTTCTCGTCCACCAGGGCCCCCAAGTCCTTCTCCGCAGGGCTGCTCTCAAGGACATCTTCCTCCAGTTTGTATAAATACCTGGGGTTGCCCCGACCCAAGTGCAGCACCCTTATCAAACCTCATTAGGTTTACACAGGCCCACTTCTCCAGCCTGTCCAAGTCCCTCTGCTCTGGATGGCTTTCCTTCCTTCCTTCCAGTGTGTCGACAGCACCACTCAGCTCATACTTTTGTTCTAATTCTCTTCCTTCAAGAATTTCCTAGTCACGACAGCACAGCTGATGCCTAGACATCACAGAATCACAGAATCACAGAATCACAGAATCACAGAATCACAGAATCACAGAATGTTAGGGATTGGAAGGGACCTCGAAAGATCATCTAGTCCAATCCCCCTGCCAGAGCAGGAACACCTAGATCAGATCGCACAGGAGCGCATCCAGGTGGGCTTTGAATGTCTCCAGAGAAGGAGACTCCACAACCTCTCTGGGCAGCCTGTTCCAGTGCTCTGTCACCCTTACTGTAAAGAAGTTTTTTCTCATATTCAAGTGGAACCTCCTATGTTCCAGCTTGAGCCCATTGCCCCTTGTCCTATCACTGGGTGTCACAGGGAAGAGCCTGGCTCCATCCTCCTGACACTCACCCTTCACATATTTATAAACATTGATTAGGTCACCCCTCAGTCTCCTCTTTTCCAGCTCCCTCAGCCTTTCATCATAAGGGAGATGCTCCATTCCCTTCATCATCTTCGTGGCTCTGCGCTGGACTCTTTCCAGCAGTTCCCTGTCCTTCTTGAACTGAGGGGCCCAGAACTGGACACAATATTCCAGATGCGGTCTCACCAGGGCAGAGTAGAGGGGGAGGAGA
>WKFP01014819.1:829925-858093 GCA_011057875.1 Pterocles orientalis
CAAGTCGTTGATGAATATATTGAACAGCACAGGTCCCAATACCAAACCCTGGGGGACTCCACTAGATACAGGCCTCCAACTAGACTCCATCCCATTCACAACAACTCTCTGGCTTCTTTTCTCCAGCCAGTTCACAATCCATCTCACTACCCGATCATCCAGATCACACTTCCTCAGTTTAGCCGCAAGGATACTGTGGGAGACAATGTCAAATGCTTTTCTGAAATTGAGATAGACCACATCTACTGCTTTGCCATCATCTATCCACCTGGTAATATCCTCATAAAAGGCTATCAGGTTGGTCAAGCATGACTTCCCCTTGGTGAAGCCATGTTGACTGCCTCTAATGACCTTCTTATGCCTGATATGCCTAGAGAGAGCATCAAGAATAAGTTGTTCCATCACCTTTCCAGGGATGGAGGTGAGGCTGACCAGTCTATAGTTACACGGATCCTCCTTCTTGAGGAGGACCTTAAATGTTTGAAAGTTCAATGTTGAGAAGCATTAGGCAGATTACCATCCAGTACAATGGGGACATCTAGGACTGGATGTTTGGCTAGGCCCTTACTTCTGCTGGGTAGGGAGTGACCAAAGACCTCATATTACAGTAAAGTGTCATGAATACCTGAACTTCTGAAACATGACATTTCGGGTGGATCTCTAACACCTGCTAACATTTTTTAGCCAGACAAACTCACAGACCCAGAGTGAATGCATTTGAAGAAAAAGACTTTGGGGAAGTGACCATACATGTCCACAGTGATGCCACAAAGGATTTCTGCATCTGTTTTATTTGACAGGCTCTCCACATCAACACTCTATAGATTATTTTGCTAGCATAACGACGAAGAGCACAATTGCGTCTGCCTTCTGACCAGCTAACTTCCTTGCTCTTTGAAGACCACAAATGACACTGAAAAAGAGAACACAGTGAACTTTTTCTACAGCTACTATGAGCATGGTAGTAATATTTACAGTGTATTTCCTTTCCACCATTGTTATTTTGTGTACTGAGAGTCTACATCAAAAGAAAGAAAACAAGAACATATTCTACAGCCCTGAAGTCAACAACCTCCCATTCCTCAAATCAGCATGTAATCAAGATATGTGTGTCTGGTTTACTATGTCAATCGAACGTCATTGCTCAGTGTTTTTTCCTTTTCAACTGACACCACAAAAGCCGATGCACATTGCCAGAGAGCACTGTTTAATTAAACCACAGTGACAGGAAAAGCCACCTAAAAATGTAATGCTTACTAAAGCTACGAACATAAAAACTGTACTCCCTCACACGCCTTAGACATCAGCCATGACAGAGGTCTTACGACATTACAAATATTTTACATGTTATTATATTTTTACTTCTCCAGTAAGTAAATGAAGATAGCACAGTGACAAGTGTCCTTGACTACAGAAAAAGGTTCTAGAAGAAAAAGCAATAAAATCAGGTAGATGTTCACCAAAAAGACCGTCAACAAGAACCCTGCCACACAGAGCTGAAATTTATGTTGTGCCTTCCCAGAAAGGAAGCACATTTCCAGGTCCTGTCTAACACACCTCTACCATACAAGCTAAGACCTTAGTAGAACTGCTCCTAATCCAGAGCTGAATTTTGCCCATCCTAGGCCTGAGGTATTGTAATTCTGGAGGGAAGGACAGACTGCCAAGAGTTGCAGGAGCTGTCTGAAGTTGTTCAGTAGGTTGGAACTTCCGCAACTGTCCTGTGGGAGGTAGACTGGAAAAAAAGTGTAGGTAAGACTGTGAAAAGAAGGATGATTAATGCCCTTCATTGCTCGGCTCTGGAGTTTTTCTCAGAGGGCTTTTATTCTGTGTCCACAGCAGAAAATGTTCAAACTGGAAATTGACAGAGACACTAGAAAGTTTTGCAGAACTGAGTTTGTGAGTCTGAAGCGAAGAGGAGAAACAGGACAGGAAGAAGGAGAGAGTAACAACATACGGAAATGCAATAAATAAGGTGAGAAAGGTCCACTGGAGGAAGAGAACATTCTCAACACCAGGTCATTTGGTTTAACTAAACCAAGCTTCTCAGTCTCACTGGAGATGTCTGAGACTCCCATGGACTTTACAGAACAGTAAGTGCTTAGCCAAGTAAAGAGTGTATTAGCAGATCATTTGCTAAACATCCCACCCTTCTGAGACATAATTTGGGATCAGGTTATCTGTAAAAGTGAATACCAGCAGTTGTCTGCTTTTTTCACCATCCTGTAGCTACCTTTCTTCTATGTATTAGCCCAGCACCTTAAGATTCTGGTAATTAAGAGTGGGTTTTTCCTTGCCTAGACCTTCACAGTAGAAGAACCAAAAAGCTTTTCTATTTCAAATGTATAAAGATGCAAGAAAATGCAAGTTTTACAATAAATCTATATAGCCAAATACTATTTGCTATTCAATTGTCCCCGTGATTTTGTAACACTGTAACACATGTATTTACATCTTGCCAAAAATCTCAATGTATCTGTATTACTTTTGCATAATTCTCAACTGCTATGATATCTGACATCTTCATTTGGTTGAGTTTTATCTTCAGAAACTTTGCAGAGATCTCTGTTTCACAGTAATTAAAAAGAATCCCAGACAGTTTTCAGATTCACACTGCATGTCAGTGTACAAAAACAGGGGAAGAAAGAAGTCGAAGACCCAAAATCTTACTATCTAAGAAAACTGGCAGATATTCAGGGAAAAGGAGGTCTCGCTGCAAATGCTTTTGCAAGACAGAGTTGCATGAGATGCATCAGATCAAAATTTTGGGGTCTTTGGGAAAAAAAAATGCAGTTCCATGCATTTCAACAGGGTGGAATAACACTATATTTTTTTAAAAACCAAAATTTCCCTTGTAGTCTAGCTTCCTGAAGTGCCTATGTGACAAGGTTAATGCTATGAAAGTACAGGAAGTGGCTAGACTTTGAAAACCTTCACAGCACACAGCATGCTGTAACTGAAACTAGTATTTTACTTAGGAACCCACTGTTATTTTCCACACAACTTTCTGGTACAAAGAAAAGTTACATAGGTCTACAGCCTGTCTACGTTAAGCCTGTCTCTCACTTTGCATTTTTTCCTAAGAAGCCATTGCTACTGCAAAGAAGAGTCTTATCATCAACAATGAGGCTGGAATTTTACCACAAACAAAAAACAAACAAACAAAAAAAAAAAACCTACAAAGAAACTGTCTGGCTACATGCTAACTTCAGGAACTATATTATAGACTAGGGTTAACAATGCCATTTTTCTCCTAATATCACCAAAAGACCATCCTAGTCTTCAGTATTCTTTCTCTATTGCTGTTTACAGTGTTGATATTTTTCCTTTAATCACATAATCTTATGACATCAACAGATGAGAAGTCAATGAAATTAAAATAATAAATGCATTGTCAGATGTTATATAAGGGATTAGTAGTTTGAATTTGGGCATTAGATATGTGTACACTTAAATAACAAGCTGCTTCATCTCTGTATGAAGTCAGTGAGCATATTTTGGTACTCAGTAACTCTGGAAACAAAGCCATTTAATTTACAGGGATTTAGATAATGTACGTTAGATGGAAAACTTCATCTGCAAAACCCTTTCTCATTAAAGCAGTGAAGTGTTTGCTTAATTTTAAGCACATGTTTAAACTAAGCTTGAGTGGATAAAGTTTAGCACACGGAACAAGTATCTAAGGTTTGTACTTCATTGTGCATATTCAGAGTCTGTAATAAACAGAATTAGTCTAATCCTGTAACAAAGATATTGGCTTTGGTACCACAGTCCCTTGAAGATAATTACAATATAACTTCAGTGGCATTGTTGCAGATTTATTCCTGTGTAACTGAGGGATAAGGTGCAGCAAAAATAAAAGTAAAAATCCAGAGACTGAAACAGTTTGGAAATGCTCTGATTTGGATTCTGCAAAGTCCCTCTGCAGTGCTTTCCCACTCCATCTGCCCCCATGAAGTCTCACCTCATTTCCCTGCTCCTATTCCAAAGCCAAAAAGACGAAGACTCCAGATGGGTGCTGTAAGGACACAGAGAGAAATGTCCTTTTCTCATATAATTGTGGTTATACTTCTCCCCATACAAAAGTTTGACATTGTAATCCCAGGGAGGAGTGAAAAATGCAGACATCTAGTACCTCCATCCTGTAGATATAGTACAGCCTAAGGAATAAAGTATAATATAAATCATAAAGGACAACACATAGAAGGGGAAAAAAAAGGCATTAGTAATTAGCAGCTGATGGGTTAACTGAAGATATTGAGGCAGATGTCCAGTGAGGGACCATAAATCTAATTTCTCAGGCACTGCTGCTTTTACTCTGCTAATATTAACTTATTATTTTATCTAAAACAAATTCCTTAGCATGTTACTAATTGATAATAATGGATTTTAATGACTAGAAGCATTGTGCAAGAAAGGTGAATTAATATTGCCTCGGGAATATTAACAATTGGCATGCTACTATAAATGTACAAGCCTGAAGATTTATATGTGACATATTATCAGACAGTTGAAGGGATTTTTTTCCTTAATATGCTGTAGCATAGGAATGTGAAGTAAGACTTTTCTTGTTCAGTTCTTCAGAAATTCCTGTAGTGCATTATTGACATTTCATCTTAACAGAATCCAAGTTCTCAATCACAAATGAGACTAAAGTCCAACTCTCAACTCTTAAACAGTAGCCAAAGAGATATCGACTCGTGCCTACACTGAATGCACATTTCCAAATGACAAATAGCACTGACGTCAATGCCAGCACAAGGCCATGTGGACTGCACAGCAATCTTTTTATTTGATCTTTCCCACTGACTTCATGCAACACTAATTGCAGGAGTTGTTTTACCCTATGCCACCTAAAAATAGTAAAAATTAAATCAGTATTTACTACAAACTTGCAATGACTGTCACAGTTACAGAAGACCACATGCCTTTCTTGAGTGTCAGTATATCAAAAAGAAGTCAAGTTTCTTCTGGAGACTTTTAACAGAGACAAACCTGGGAGCAGTTAAATGGAAATGCTTATCACAGAATCACAGAATGATAGAGATTGGAAGTGACCTCGAAAGATCATCTAGTCCAATCCCCCTGCCAGAGCAGGAACACCTAGATCAGATCACACAAGAATACATCCAGGCGGGCTTTGAATGTCTCCAGAGAAGGAGACTCCACAACCTCTCTGGGCAGCCTGTTCCAGTGCTCTGTCACCCTCACCGTAAAGAAGTTTTTTCTCATATTCAAGTGGAACCTCCTGTGTTCCAGCTTGAACCCATTGCCCCTTGTCCTATCACTGGATGTCACAGAGAAGAGCCTGGCTCCATCCTCCTGACACTCACCCTTTACATATTTACAAACATTAATTAGGTCACCCCCCTTAATCATCTTTGTGTCTCTGCGCTGGACTCTCTCCAGCAGTTCCCTGTCCTTCTTGAACTGAGGGGCCCAGAACTGGACACAATATTCCAGATGCGGTCTCACCAGGGCAGAGCAGAGGGGGAGAAGAACCTCTCTCGACCTACTGACCACCCCCATTCTAATACACCCCAGGATGCCATCGGCCTTCTTGGCCACGAGGGCACAGTGCTGGCTCATGGTCATCCTGCTGTCCACCAGGACCCCCAGGTCCCTCTCCCCTACACTACTCTCCAACAGGTCAGTACCCAACTTATACTGGTACCTGCAGTTGTTCTTGCCTAGTTGCAAGACTCTACACTTGCTCTTGTTAAATTGCATTAAATATTTCCCCGCCCAAATCTCCAGCCTGTCTAGGTCTCGCTGGATAGAAGCACAGCCTTCTGGCGTGTCAGTACTCCTCCCAGTTTCGTATCATCAGCAGACTTGCTGAGAGTGCACTCTATTTCCTCATCCAAGTCACTGATTAATACATTGAATAGCATCGCTCCCAATACTGAACCCTGTGGGACTCCACTAGATACAGGCCTCCAACTAGACTCCATCCCATTCACAACAACTCTCTGGCTTCTTTTCTCCAGCCAGTTCACAATCCATCTCACTACCCGATCATCCAGATCACACTTCCTCAGTTTAGCCTCAAGGATACTGTGGGAGACAGTGTCAAATGCTTTACTGAAATCGAGATAGACCACATCTACTGCTTTACCATCATCTATCCACCTGGTAATGTCCTCACAAAAGGCTACCAGGTTGATCAAGCATGACTTCCCCTTGGTGAAGCCATGTTGACTGCCTCTAATGACCTTCTTATCCCTGATATGCCTAGAGAGAGCATCAAGAATAAGTTGTTCCATCACCTCTCCAGGGAGGGAGGTGAGGCTGACCGGTCTATAGTTACCCGGGTCCTCCTTCTTGCCCTTTTTGAAGACTGGTGTGATATTTGCTTTCCTCTAGTCCTCAGGCACCTCCCCTGTTCCCCACGACTTACCAAAGATGATGGAGAGTGGTCTAGCAATGACTTCCGCCATCTCCCTCAGCACCTGTGGGTACATCCCATCAGGACCCATGGATTTATGGGTGTCCAGATTACTTAACCACTCCTTAACCCAGTCTTCATCTACCACAGCAAACTCCTCTTTGTCCTGCCTTCCTCTGGGGCTTCAGGGGTACGGGACTCTTCAGGAAATCCTCCGGCAGTACAGACAGAGACAAAGAAGGCATTCAGTAACTCTGCCTTCTCTGTATCTTCTGTCACCAGAGCACCCGCCTCATTGATCAGTGGCTTACATTGCCTCTGGTGTTAGCTTTATCTACAATGTATTTGAAGAAGCCCTTTCTATTGTACTTGACCCCTCTAGCAAGGTTTAATTCTAAGGAGGCCTTGGCTTTCCTAGTTGCCTCCCTACACTCTCTGACAACATTCTTATATTCCTCCCAGGAGGCCAGCCCCTCCTTCCATGATCTGTAGACTCTCCTCTTGCACTTGAGCTTGCCCAGCAGATCCCTGTTTAACCATTCAGGTCTCCTGGCACCCTTTCTCAGCTTCCTGCCTATTGGGATGCTCTAACCTTGAGCTTGGAAGAAGCAGTCCCTGAACACTAACCAACTATCGTGGGCCCCTTTACCTTCAAGTACCCTCTCGCACAGGATTTCCCCTAGCAATTGCTTGAAAAGACCAAAGTTGGCCCTACTGAAGTCCAGGGTTGCGGTTCTGTTCGGTATTCTGTTACAGCCACATGAGATCCTGAACTCCACCACCTCATGGTCACTGCAGCCAAGGCTTCCCTCAACCATCATCGCTTCAACCAGACCCTCCTTATTCGTGAGAGTGAGATCTAGCAGCACTCCTTTCCTAGTGTATCATAGTTGTATATTATTTAGATGTGAGGCCTATTTTTATTGCAGGTCCTGACTTGGGAAGTCTGGAATTTGAAGTTGTCCCTTGTTCCTACCTTAAGTCCCATTTTACACCTGAAATGGTATAAATGTTTGTGCAGTTCAGGAAGGGTCATGTAACTGTTCTTTCAACAATGTCCATCTATGAAGGCAACACTTTTTATGTGGGCATACTATTTATACCTGAAGCATTTGGAATCAGACATAATTTACCAAAAATCTTGGGATTTCCAGAACCTTTACGTTTTCCTTTGGCTTCGTATCCTGAAAAAAAAAAAAAAAAAAAAACAACAACAACAAAAGTATGTGTGAGCGTGCAGTTGTTTAGCAGCATTGCAAGGACTCTCACAGTGCTGTGCGACCTTCTTGTCCCCATGCACCTGCTTTCATGGAAGTGATTATTTATCAGACGGATTTTTCTTCACCTAAACTTCAGTTCTTTCTTAACTACATCAAATCTGTATGCAAATGTAGCCATGCAAAATGGGTGGATTCACAGGGAGTCCTTTTCTGATGAGGCAACACAGCCACACACCCAACTAGAAACTCCCTTTTACGGTCAGAGACATGATCACCTGCGAGGCACCTGTTTGCGAAACATTCCAGGGAACAGGCAGGAGTGCAGAGGAGTTCAGCATCTGCTAGTAAGGCTGCTACGCTGGGGAAGCCTCTTCCTCAACTGCAAAGCTCTGTCTCTGTAAAGGAAGAAAGAAAAGAATTCACAAGGCAGAAGAGACCGTGCAGGGGGACATGTAGCCATGCTGGATCAGTGCTTTGTCCATGGAGAGGGGATCCTGGGTCTTGCTTCTTGCTCCCAGGCTGATATGGATTGTGCAAAAGCACAGCAATGAGTCTTGGAGTCCCAGGATCTTCCCTTCCTCCCCAACCTTCCCTAAGGGGTGCGAGAGGCTGCATCAGAGTGCTCAGGCCCTGTGCTTCACCAGCCCAATGCAGGTTTCTTTCAGGAGAAATTACATTTTTACACCAATTTGAACACTGATTTCTTCTTCTGATTGCTAGCTACACTAACTGGCACATTTATATCGTTTCTCTGCTGTGCTGCAAAACAAACATTCAAATCTTTTATTTAATCTTTAACCTTAACTTCAGGTCTTCATCATAAACATTTGTCAGCCAAAATATCATCTTCCATCCTACCAGCCAGCCTAGGATGCACATCCCCACTCAGAGAGCCTGGGGCATTCATTCTGCACACATGATATGGTTATAAAATAAATCTGGACATTATTCCTTACTGAGGTACTCTACTCCACAGAACCATTTAAAGATGTAGCTGCTGTTTTTGCCTAATGACTGTTGTTTCCTAATATGAAGAGTTGGCCTAAGTACAGCTGAAAAGCTTTTGTCATCCTTTTAATAACTGGGTTTCAGTATTAAAAACTACCCCTCTGGTACTACAATAGGCCCAGCCGGCGCAGCAGGCTCCTGTGCAGGTTCACAGAACTTGTAATTCTTGTTTTTTCTCTTGGTCTGCTCAGTCGGACTTTCCCTGCTCCCTGAGGGATCCAAAGAGTTTGCAGGTCCTTGAGTCATCAGTAAGTAATGGTGGTGGTTTCTGGAGAGCTACATCTTGCCACTCACTGCCACTGTGCTGGCACGAAGATCTGGGAGTGGAAGAGTTAACCTGACTGACAGTGTGTCCTTGGGGATCCAATCTCAGAGAGTATGAGACACGGAAATGGTATTTGGCTATTCTTGCTCTTCTTCATTCCACTCCCAAATTTCAGACTAAGAGAAACTCAAAATCTCAAAACAAAATGATCCATTTTACTTTAAAACCACAGACAGATTCTCACGAACAGACAGAGCAGAGCTCAAGCGCAAAGCTAACATCCTGGCTGTTTGGGGACAGCCAGCATGCAGGGTGGAGTGTTTTTGGTTCTGATGCCTGTTTCTAGATTAGTGTTAAGTCAACATCACAGATGCACGTACGCCAGGATCAGCAAGAACACATTGTCCATTCTAGATTCAATGTGTTACATCCTTATCCCACAGTTTTCAATTATTTTCTGTACAAAAATTGAAAAAAATCCACCCCGTTCTTGCAGTGAGAGTTCCAGGGGCCATGAAGACAATGCTGGCTGTTGGTAGTTGAAAGAGAAGCGGATGTCCAAATGCAGAGTTAAGGACACGACTGAAACATCCTCCGATATAATTTTGGCAACATTGCTTAAAGTGCTTCCACACAAAGATTTATATATAGAAGTTTATATGTTTATTATTATTATTATTATCAGGAAAGAAACAAGGCCGTTGACTTTTCCTGCTGTGCTACACAAATCTGACTAGGCTACACTGTAGAATATATGATCACATCTGTTTTCTCCATTTTAATATTAAAACAGGATTCTTCCCGTGTTGTACGTTGAAAACAGGCTGCACTATATTGCCGTATGCATGAAGACAGCAGAATAAAAAAGTCCAAAAATGGTGCTGTCACATTTTGTGATTACTTTTAAATAGCTGTTTTTTTATTTCTGGCTGATGTAAATGTTTATCATTATCTCAAATAACTACTATGGTTCACTATCTTCCATGGGCCTGAAACAGAAATTATGTTTTGCCAAGATGGCTGTCATTTAATTAATTCCTAAAATGAATTAAATTAACCTAAAAAAAATAGCAGCTACCTCATCTGCTTTATGGATTAAAAAAAAAAAAAGGGAAATAATGTGAAGTATAAGGAATGAGAGATAGAAATATCCTTCAGTTTAACCCATTGTCTTTCTACCTAGCAAGCCCTAAAAGCGTTTTTTTCATCCACATAAGGCTGAAAATTTCCAAAGACTTTGGCAGAGTGGAAGGTGTCCTGATGGTTCAGACACCATGTGCAACACTGGAAAGCCAAAACTAGAGATCCCTTTCAGCCTCATCCAGAGCAGGTGGTTTCACCTAGACGATTTCAAACTGCACATTGGGAGAGCCCTGCGGATCAGGCAAATATGAAGTCACTGTCCTTTTCCACCACCAGATAAGACCATGGAAATTAACAGAAATTTTTTACAGCAAAATTTTTCCAACTCATCTGTGGTAAAGAACAGAAAAGAAATAAAAGGAGAAATTAATATAGGGGACATTCAGACACAAAATGATTACAAAATTGCAGTAAACTCATCTCAAAGCAAGGGAAAGAAGAATCGTCTTAAATCAGTTAACACAAAGATCAACATGTTTGTGCATATGTTCTGAACTGAATTTCGAACCTAAAACAACTGAACATAAATTAAGAAGTGAGTGATCCTCCCTAAACACTCAAAAAGAAAAGCAGTCCTCAGCTTCATGTTGTTAGTGGTAACAGTTCTCAAGTCCACATACATGCTATTATTATCAGCACTGTTATTTTTATCATTAATCTTAGCCTGTGCACACCAATCTCATGACTTCTGAAGCCAATATAAGTGACGGAAATTGGCAAGAGGAGTATTAGTTTGGGGAAAGTAACAATAATTTTTTTTTCTTAAAAAAACCCAATCATTAACTGTTGCTCTCTTCCAAACTGATCTCTAGTTGTTGATAATGAAATTGTTGTTGATTACTTCCCAGTGAACAAACCAGAAACATCTTACAGCACATTTAGCTCAAAGCAGATCAATTTTGCATATGCAAAATTCACATAATCTACCATAGTGACACTATGCTGTACATACATGTATTTCAAAAAAGCAGATTAGTTTATTCTTCATTCTTATGTGATTCTGTAATATGCTATACTTATTAGGCACTAAAAACTACTGATAGACACAAAATAAAGCATGTGTGCTGTATTGATTAGTAACTGTAATGGAAACATTCTGTGAATCTGAAAAACTAAAATGCAAATAGCCATGTATAGTTCAAGCCTACAGAGCAATAGATTTTCAGCAAAAGCCAATAGCACATTGAGAAATTAATCTGGTATAAAACTGAAGATTTCTTGGATACTGCTCACCATTAGTAAATATTATCCATTTGGATGTCCTCAGAAACAGCAACATACAAGAAGCATCCAGACTTTTATAACTGGCATTATTCTTGTGTTTGAATAAACATTTCCTTTTCTAACCGCAGTCCATTCATTTATTTGCTTGTGCTCATGTTTCCTTTGGAATCTCTATCTGTTATGGAAAAATCCACAGCCAAAAGGAAGGCATGAGGAAAAAATGAAAAAGTTTCCACACAGAGTTCTGTCACTGGTATGGCATGTTGCAAACCTGTAGGTCTCTCTAGATCCACCACTGTCAGCAATATCAGCACTATCTGCGGTATTTGAAGCATGCTGATCAGTATCTCAGCGCTAAAGGAAGTATTTTAAAGGAGTAAAGTAGAGTCAAAATCAGGTCTAGTATCATCTTCTTTCCAGTCAAGCCCTAAAATATGGAGGTTTTTTCTCCCTCTTTCCCTAATCCAATGTGTCTCCTTCTCTTCCAGTATTCATTTAGTCTTTGGTAATAAGTTTAACGGGGGAAAGAAATTTAATTTGCCATTAGCTCTGGAAAGAGACAGTCTAGGATTTGTTCAAACCTCCCTGGCAGAGATGCAGTAGAAAGCCTTTCTTTGAAGTTCCTTGGCTAATGCAGGGTTGGGAGTTTTCTTCTCAAGGGAATTCACCTCATCCCATCACAATTTATAAACTTTTCTTAAATCCTTGCAAAGAGTAAATGTGTTTTGAAATGGTAATAATAGTGTGGACTTTATATTTACTTGCATATATATGTTTGTGTGCTTTATATGTTTTCTCATAGGAAGAAAAAACTTCTTTCTCCAGCTTTCTCAAAACAATCTTCATCTTTTCCCATGCATCACATCCTAAAAACAGCACAATGTGCTGAACAATTACTTCACTCAGAAAAGTTCTCAAGAAGATAATAGAAATGCTTTTAATGCAATTTGGCTTCCCAAAGGATATTACTACATGGATAGATGCTTTCTGAGGCAGGCTAGCCTTGAAACAAGATGCATCATAAGCATCCAGAAAAAATGCTCCTCCTTAGAATGAGCTCTGTTATGCTGTCTCCCACTCCTTACATATGGAATTTGCAGCATCATGGTCCAAGTAAATTTTTTGATAAATCTTTGCTATTGTTTTAGCACACTACTGTTTTACAACAGTAAAATGCAAGGCAACAAGACTCCTTGCAAATGTCTTATGGAAGTTTTAGTTTCCAAAGAGTGTGATTATCACAACTCACTGAAAACAGCAGCACTGTTAAGAAAATTTTTATTAGGATGTCCAGGGTGATTTTCATAACGTGAGGATCAAAGTTCATGCAGAAAGAGTGATACCTAAACCTGAGTAATCTTAGAAGAATTTTGTTAAGGATAAGTTTTTCAAAATATTTATATCCTTTTATGTATTAGCACTTATGTAAATCACACAGAAGGATGTTACAAATTTTTCTTTTGACGGATAGCTCAGATTCTGGCAAAGGAGATGTGAATGCAGTATCTCCACTGTGATAAGCACAAGAGGCTGATCACAGACAGAAAGAAGTATTTGCTAGAGCAGTGAAGCACTCCTCGTTGAAAAGGAAACTCAAGGCTTTTTGAAAGTTTCTCACATTTAGTTAGAGTGCTTTTTCATATTCTCAGTGCTGAACCTGGAGGGAGTATTCCTCTAAGTGCAGCTGGCAGCAGAGGAGAAGGCAGTGATGCATCATTCTGCAGAAGTGGACTTGTTCGTTTCCTCGGCTCCTGTGGGCATTTTCACCTAACAAACCCTTTGCTCTTGCAGGACTGGGAACACTGGCTTGGCAGTTATCTTTCCTGCTCTTCTCCTTTGGCAAATTGCTTTGCTGTGACTTTTGGAGGTTAGTACTAAAGGTCTTGACTTGTTAAAAGACTTCAGAAAATGTTTTGTGAATAATGGGCTCCAGAATGCTGTGACGCACAAGAAACTTTTCCAATGTCTGCGTGCAAGGCATAGACTCTTTCGCTGCTGGCGCCACTTCCAGTCTGATGCTACCATTCCAACTGGGACACTGTCAAATAAAGGTTTGTTCTTGTCTGCACTAAATGCAGACAGTGTTGATATCTTGTTAGTTGAAATAAGTTAGCTTTGCAATTCAAGACCTTTTGGCTACATAGTCAAATTCCCAGAGGCTGGAGGAGGCAGATGTATTCTCTGAGGTCTGTAGTCCCTAGAAGATGGCACACTTCAGAAAAAGGCACACTTGCTCTGAAGAGAACAACAATTATTTTGATCTGCAGTTTGTGTATCTTTTCTCAGCTGCAATGAAAAGAAATCTGAGTCATCGTTTTTGCTCTTTGACCCCAAACTTCCCTTTTTATTTACTGTTTATTACTATCTGAAGTCTTAGTTGTCTTGCTCTACAAAGGACAATTTACGGAGTACTTAGAAAGACCTATTGTTCAGGAGTTCGTGATAGTGTTTCCTGCGACTGCCAGAACAACATGCAATGTTCTACCCACAAGTTTTATTACTAGTAAGACAAAAGTACAACAGTCCCATCAAACACACAGATCAAGTGCAACCCACTTTAAATGAAAGCACATAAACCAGGAAATCTGAGATTTTTACAAGGCTAAGCTGTAAATGAATCTAGTAGAAAGATAAATCAAAGTTTAAAGGTATAAAACATAAAACATGTTCATGAATTCCAGGATAGTCTTTGATCTCAGTTGAGATTGTTAGTATGTTTGTCATTAAATGCCTTCAAGAAAAAGCAACTTTTCCACTCATCTCAGAAAAATTGTTACCGCTGCCATTATATCTAGCAATGGCACATGAATGCGATGCATGGTTGGGGGGGGAGGGGGTGGTTCTGAGTGGAGTAACAGTTAAAAAGGACTTTGGGCTTGGAAAACTTAAAGAATTTCCCAAATGCCAGTTAGTATCATCACAGTCACAAAGTTGGGGAAATCTGAGGGTCAGAAAAGTGATGCCAGAAGAGGAGTAAATTTTCATTTTGATTCTCCTACGTGGGTTGCATTTCCCTGCACATACTCCACATTGACTCTTCTTTGCCACCCCTATTAAGATGAACAGAGGAAAAACAAGTGATTGGAATCTACACCCAGGGTGATTCACAGCTTCTTGCCACATGAAAAGAGAAGTATGCACACGGGAAGAAGAAATAAGGTTTTCCACTTACAGCATTTCAAAGGTGTTGCTAAAAATGCAAGCACTTAAGTTTTAAGTACTCTTCTAGAAGCATAGTTCAGCACACTATAAAAATGAAAATCTGGATTATAAACAACTCTGGGAAGAGTTCTTCACATAAGAACATCAGAAATCCCTTTTTGTCCCCCAAAAGATTAATAGGGACTTTTAAATGAAACTCACAGGTTGCAGCAGTTCTGGACAGCTAGAAGAGCCACTACACACAAATTATTGGAAGAGGAGGGAAAGCAGGGTTAAAACTAATTTTCACCAATGTACAGTTGTTGGGCTTTTTAAGGAAAGTGTTGTTTCAAAGGGTGGCTCAGTGCAAAGGGATTTTTTTTTCCACTGCTTGGATTACACACAGAGTTTCTGGTAGATGGCTTCAGGCAGCAGCACTTATATCAGAAGTATACAAACAGCTGGATACCCACAAGTAAATATTGAACGGCATGTTCAGAAGCTTCCTTTTCAAACAAGGTCACATGTAAAACATTTTGAAAGAGGTTTCTGTCTTAAAATTTTGAGTCAGGGCTACCTTTTTGCATAACCTTACGAGATCCTCATGAAGATAAATAATATCCAAATAGCACTTTCCTGCCCTCCACTGTATTTAACTTTAATATAAAACACTTCTGCTAGGATCCCTAAAATGGTAACTCTTCTGAGAGCTCTCTTCTATCAGAGTCTAGAAGAGAAATCAGCAAAAGAAAACTGTGCCTAATCTATAGATCCTTCCTGAATTAAACGTCAACACATTTATTTATATCAATCTTTAGATACAGCCTCAAATTTAATTTAACTTATTTATTCATATGTTTGAAAGACCAAATTTTTGGCAAAGGATACTTAAATTGCAAAGTCTTATTTTATGACATCCTCCCTCATGACCACAAAACAACATGTTGGGAGTTACAGAATAGTTCAAAATGGTCATTGGACTGTTGAGAGTTGGTAGGATTCATCAAGTTTCAGGTGTGATGAGCATGAGTTGAAGCTCTGACATTTTGCAGCTCAGAATAAGGGTCAGAAACTTCCACAGATCATCTTCTATCAGTTTACTTCAAGATCAGCTTGGGATGAAAAGAGTACAGAAGATTTTGTTTGTTGTTCTACCCTCAGCAACTGTAAGAACCCATTTGTCAAACTTCAGAGGAATCTGCAGGAGACAGCAGCACAGTATGTCAGCTTTCACAGCAGCTGGCAGAAGTCAGGATATTCATCTGCTCTAAAAGCAGTTTTACTGAAATCCCACAAGTTGCTACAAACAAGTTTGATTACAATATGAAGTCACTGTGAGGTCCGTCATAATCAACAGCAAACCCTGCTTCTTACTGAGTCAAGGTAAATAGCAATAAACTGTGTCTATATTAGGCTTAATTTGAGGTTTAGCTAGTTAGTCTTTCTCTAACCTCACCCCACAGTCCTAAAATAGACTAACACCAAAGTCTTTTGAAAACTTTTATAGGATTGTGACACACAAGCCAGTAATTTCACCTTGCTAGTATTCACATGCAAAACTTGTTCTTGCTCTTTGTTTCATGACAACTAGTTACAATTTTTTTTAAAAAAGAACCAAAATTTAAAAGTCTTAATTTCTTTTGTTATGCTTTGCAGCTATCTTTTAGTCAAATTTCACAGTTTACAAAAATTACTGCAAGGAGACATTTCAAAATGCTAGAATACAACAAAAGAACAGCATTACATGTAATTCTTTGTCTCGCCTGGCTCCCTCAGCTTACAGAAGTTTTCCAAGGCCTATGCTTTCTAGACTTGACTTAATAACCCTAAATATTTCAGGGTTGTCAACACTTCACTGGTGACTTATCTTGTCCATCTTGAATATAATGAAATTCCTTAAGGGTTACTGAGGTGCCACGCCAAGAGTCTTTCTGCTAGCACCCTGTTCTGCCAGGACAGACTTCGCAGTCTGACAGCGAGCCGTTTTATCATTTTGGGGAATATTCATTGCCAACATTGATGCCACCCTAAAGATAAATAAAATTGAAAACCTCAAGGAATCACATAATGATTAGTACCTGAAAACATCCATAAAAGTTTAAAAGCTTTTTTGAAGAAAAGGACATCTATGAAAGTAATGTATTTACTGAAAACAGATCTGCCTTATCAGCAGCTTCTGAGAGGAATTGTTGCTTTTGTTTAAAAGGTAAAGCAATAAAATAACAGTGAAAATGTCAAGCAATAAAATATCATTGATATTGCTATTGACAATGTCCTATTTGCATATCTCTGAAAAGCTAAGCAGTCATTTCTTCAAAGACGGGAATGAAAAATACTGTAAAGAAATCCCTGCAGCAATAAAGTCCTATACATTTTCCTTGTCAGTTTGTATCTCTCTACTACTGTTTGTAACATTTTATATTATCAAGAAGTCTAAAGGCATCAGACAAGTCCCTTGGCACTCGGTAATTCAAACAGAATAAGGGACAGGTCCCACCTTGAGGACCTCTCAATCTAAGCAGACAATACAGACAAAAGTTAGGGAGAAAGCAGAGATTATTACTGGCAGGTTAAGGGAAAAGTCTGTCTAAATATTTTTAGGCCCTAAAATTTAATGATAAATACCCTTCTTGGATTTGTAAATGCATAGGGTATATAACCCCCACCTGTCCACAAAAGCATGATCATAGGTGACTTGTCCAAAGTTATAGAGTGTCTATAGCAGAACCTGTTGTGACACCTTGATTTTTACAGCGTCAGTCAGCCTGACTCTTTCATTGCCTTACTCTTTGTTGACATAGTTATCCAGCAACCACAAATTGTATGTTTGTATAACAGTAATGTGGGTAAGAACCACCTAGACAATATCTTCAGAGGAGCTTGCATCTTCCCCTGTTCCTCAGCCCCAGTCAAAGTCATAGCACCCTAACAATTCAGTTCCTTTCTTTACAAAATGGTTGAAGACTCTTCAGGTACTCTGATCTCCTGAAACTTTGGGTCTAGTTATGACTTCAAGAAATACTGAAAATCTAGTCTTCCACAAGCTAGACAACTGCCCTAGCAAGTAAGGGAGCTTAGGAAATGTGTATGTTCACAGAGTGACTAGGAAGAAAGTTCTGGGGACTAAAGAGGAGTGAGTGGTGCAGGAGGCAAAGCAGGAATATGACGGTTCATGGGTATTTCACTTCTACTTTGTTCTGATTATACACAAGAGGGTAAATTAATTCAAGGTGGAAAGCCAGCACCTTGGGTTTTGAAAACCAAAAAAATATATTTGAAATCTGCATCTTCCAAGGGAGGAATTAAAGAAGGTTTTTTAATAAGTATAACTGGGATGATATTTTGCTTTGTAATTTGTATTTTTGCAGGATTTTTACACCCACATAATAAGAAAACTAACAAAAGCTCAGGGTGACAGTTTGGGTGGATATTTTCCTATTCTATTTCTATTTTATTGATTTTCGAGAGATTCTCTGAACTTAAAAACCACCCTGTGAAGGAAGGCAAACTATCTGAACTGGTTTACTTTGCAGTTATATTTATCTCATAATACTAACTCAACCTTCCTCCCAACCTGCATCTCCTGTAGCCTCAAGCAATAAAGCCTGCTACTCTGGTTTTCAAAGTTCAAACTGAAGGATTTTTTGTATTTGTTTTAATATGGACCTTCCAACTCAGGTATTTATGGAATGATGCTCAGAGGTCTTCTAGCAAACCTTCCCCACCTTGTGAAGAGCTAGCGATGACAAATAATGCTAATGAGATTTATGTGCATGCTCCAGGCAGAAAAAACACAGGTTCTATACACAAAACCAACAAGGATAAAAAAGTTAATGTGACAGAGGTTCGTAGCAACGTGCATGCCTTGAAATGCCTGCAGACTGCAGCTGCACTTCTGCCAGACTTTCCAGCCCAGCAATGAACCAGGATGAACCACCAAAGGGAGACCAAGTGCCCTCCTCCAAGCTCTGGATTTCCCACTCAGGCACAGAAACTCAAAGCAAGACCTTGCAGCTCATGCATTTTGATCACTGTAATCTCATTTAGGATCAAGCCTTACACATTGAATGGGCAAGATCAGACCTACCTAGAGCTGCCCAAGTAATCCTTTAGGCAGCATTTGCGCGTGCACTTCCAAGAAAGCATCCAGGCAGTGTCTTGCCCAGCACTGACTGGAACCACTATGGCTCACCAGGCAGCAAATGAAGTACCAATGCACGGTGAGAAGCAATCTCTTTCTTGCGACTGGGTGTCTAACACTCTCTCAAATGTTGTCATGAGTAATGGTCCAGCCAGTGAAGTGGCAAAAAGTTGTTTTCTATAGAGCCTTGCGACTGGACCAATAGCCATATATTATCAACCTTCAAAAAAAAAAAAACAAAAAAAAAAAAACAAAACAAAATTCACCCTCCATGCTCAAGATCCTGAGCAGATGAGAGGGCTTTGAAACCAGTAGTGGTTTCAATACTGTAGCTCCAAAAAGATTAAATGTAAAATTACTCTTGAGCTTAGATTTTAATTGGTAGCTGTCAGTGGTCAGTGTTTACAGATCACCCTTCAAAGGTCTCCGAGGCAGGTGTCAGTTTGCATAGCCTTCCTTGTAAATGTTGTCGGTTTCTTCAGTCCTGCATTTCATTTGTACACTGAGCATCAGGAGATGGTCTTCTAACTTCTTGTTCGTTGTTTCTGGAGTCTTGATCCCTATGTCATCTGTTACCCTGATAGTTTTGCAGTATTACAGTGGACCCACTGCAAATGGTTTTATATGTGAAATGCCCCAGCCTCACCAATTTCTTGCAAATTCTGAAATGTGCTATTCACAGAAATCTCTGGGAGAACATGTTGTTGCCGTCATATAAGAGGACTCTGCAGGACAGGTAAGAGACTATAGCCAGATTTCAGGGAGCACAGATTCACTGCAAAATGACATTGAGCATAAGGTCACTGCAGGACGTCTGAAGCAAGTAACATTGGGACAACTCTCGTCTCCAAATTTAAGAAGCAATCAGAAAATATTTTGCCATATAGATAAGACTACAGCACACAGGGGAACTCGAGGGCATTGCAATGCAGCTTGCATTTCTGCTGTTCCATGCTGAAAAGCCACCATAGGCCCTGAAATCTATTTTGCCATATTGCCAAATAGCCCTTTTTCCAGAAAAGACAATTAGTTTGAATCCAGTATGATGCAGACTTGGCTACAATTTTTAAATGGCTCCTGTATTGTAGGCTTCACGTAGCTGAAGAATCCTCTTCTCTCTTGGGCAAGGCCTCTGCTGCAACCACCTTGATGCCTGCAGAGTGGCTGCCAACAGATAAGTAAGGATGAGACCACTACATGATTCACACATAAACCTTCCCATGATCACCTTATCAAGCAAGAGGATTAAGGACAGGAACCCTGTGACTCCATAAATCCAGTTCTGGTATGAATTCCCAATATCCCTGTTTGCCATGCTGGTAGGTGTTCTTCCTACATACCACATCTATCCCACACTGCTCTCAGGAGATTAAAAAAAAGTGCATTACCAATTAAATGTCAATAGTGGCCTGAGCCAGGCACAGTGGTAGTACCTCTCATGTGCAATTGACATACTTCTGCCAGTACACACAAAATGTCTGCAAGTGTGCATGCTATTTTGGGGCGTGGGCTAATGCTGAAGATGGCACCACACACCCAAAGTACTTTCTACTTGTCATTTAACTGTAATTTCAGCTTCAATTGCAAAAGACGGAAGACCAAATGCTAATAAAAAAAACCAAAAAACCTTCAAAAAGCACTGAGTCACTAGCTAACTTCTCCATGAAGTTTTCCCTCATTCTGGGACTCTAAAGCAAAAAGAGAGCATTTACCTAAAAGAATGCCTGGACCAATTCTTCACAATACTTAATTCTTAATTATTGTTGCACTATTAAAAGAGCTTTTATTTGAAATAAAAGATGGCCCCCAAACATTTACAAATCATTTAAACTCAATATGGCAGATGCATAATAAGCAATAAGCCAGCATAATGTGCAGTGAAACGCTTAAATGCCAAAATAAAAACTGGGAAGAACTGAAGCATTAACACCAGATTATGATCCAAAAACACTTCCACCCACCCACACACAGAGCATGCCCTCATGTTTAATGTTTTCTTCTGGCTAGCTCTTGTCAGCTTTGGGGATACTATTCTCAGGCACCTGGCTGTTCCCACACACTGTGCAGGAAGCTTGAGTACATAAGTACATCTGCATCCATAATATCACTGTGGGAGCCAGATGC
This sequence comes from Pterocles orientalis, assembly GCA_011057875.1. Classification (NCBI taxonomy): domain Eukaryota; kingdom Metazoa; phylum Chordata; class Aves; order Pterocliformes; family Pteroclidae; genus Pterocles; species Pterocles orientalis. Next base: position 850,580 of record WKFP01014819.1, read on the forward strand.
CGAAGACGTTAGATACTTTGGCACCAAACCTGTGGGTATCTCAATTTCACACTGGATCTAACCCAAAATTCTCAAATGCAATAAAAGAACTTAGCACATTAAACCCAGAAGAGTTAAGCTGATAAACACTGGTTATAGAGCTGGTCCAAATAGTACAATACATCATCTAGAGCTTTTGGACACCAAATGGAGTCTTTCCATTGAATTCAATAGGACTTGACTCCTAAATACTGTTAAAAGAACACTACCAGGTGTATTTGTAGCAAGTCTTTTCCTCTCTCTTATTTAACACCATCATTGAAACCTGAATATACTACTTCTTTTCTAATATTGATTTCTTCTCCTTCCCATGTCTTTGTTTTTAAATATAGTTTCTTTCATATCCTTAAGTTTGTGGAGCAATGACTGTGTTTTTATCAGTTTTATGCAAGGAGAAGTAGAGTCCACACTTGCCAAATCAATTCTGGCATTACTGTAACATCTCTCAAGACTCACGGCTGGCATGAGGGCTCAACTAAGGGCTGATTTTCACCTTCCCTTCACTGCCATACACAGTAAACAATCAAAATCTACTCACATTTTCAAAATGGTGAAGCAACCTAGCAGCACAGAAAAGAATTTGGGAAGAAATAATCAGATAAATAAAACACACTGTAGATTAATGTCTACCTCAGTGAGAGGTCCAATTTTTCCAATTTTCCACTGTAAAATGGTCACATGCCATCTAGTCATGTGCTTGTCCTTACATGCGTGCTGCTTTAAGAAGTGAAAGTCACTATTTCTGCTGCAACATTCGCCTTCTGGGTGGGGAAGTCCCCAGACTTGTGCTGACGACTGCTCTCTGACCGCTGGCTTTCTGGGACACAGTACAGTCAGGCTTCTCTTGGGCTACTTTTAAGACTTTATTCCTCCTTTAGACTTACATCATAGGAACAGGTCACAAATGAACTTTGGAGACACACGGTATGTCTAGCAATATCTTTTCCTATACACAAGAAGTGTGTATACTGCCATCCACTTCATCAGTTGTAATCATTATGCTCAAGAGTTTTTCCTTAGATGTGCTAGGTTTAAAAGACTTGACTGTCATAGAATCACAGAATGGCTAGGGTTGGAAAGGACCCTAGAGACCATATAGTTCCAACCCCCCTGCCATGGGCAGGGACACCCTCCACTAGCCCAGGTTGCTCAAAGCCTCATCCAGCCTGGCCTTGAACACCTCCAGGGATGGGGCATCCACAGCTTCCCTGGGCAACCCGTTCCAGTGACTCACCCCCATCACAGTGAAAAAAACCTGGCAAAAGCACCTGAAAAAAACTGGCAAAGCACATCATAAACTTGTACACTGCTTTTCCCCTTCCTTGCAGGGAAATTAGCCTATGTACAAGCTTGTGCTCCTGTAAATAGAGACAATATTGTATTGAAGAATGTTCAAGTGAGCACTTTTAAAGTCAAAGAGAATGCAGGAGAAAGAGAAGAAAGCTGAACTACTTGGGGTTAGCAAAGTCATTAAAACATGCAGATTTAGATCACACTGAGAAGGCAGTGGTTCCCTGCAATTCGGACATCCAACTGCTTGTCACCACCATGGTTGTCCCAGGTGTGGGTTAGGTTCCTCAGTTTCAAGCAATTTCCGTCACCCCCACCCCGGCCTTGTGCCACTGTACACCCTCCGTGTAGTACTGCAGTTCTTCTCTCCTCTGTCTACGAGTCCAGCTGGCCTAGAAAAGGAGAGAGACAAGGCCAGAATCATCCTGCTTCATACATGAGAGTAGGCAGTACATCACTCAGGGACATGGTTGTGCAGCTAGAAGGAATTTAGTGCAGTCTGTCAATTTATCTCCAAAATCATACCACCCAGCCTGTCGCTTCAGACATGCTTTATTGTATTCAAAGTACGCAAGGGCAAGCGTTGAAGGCAAGGAGATGCTGAACAGCTTCAGCTCACAGTATTCAGGCTGTGGGTGGTGTCAAGATGACTTTCTGCTGTTTCCGAAAATGGACTTTCCCATCTTGCTTGCTTTCTGTTAATACAAGAAACAATAACTCAGATTCTTTATCTAAAGGCAACAAATTTCCCATGAAACAAAAGTTCTTGTTAAAACGCTCCACTCAGCACTGCATGGTAACAAACAGCCTGGACAGGCTGGCCAGGATAATCGTCAGTTCTGTAACGAGAAGATGTGTAACAACATGTAAATATTTCTGCATGCAAGAAATTATGTCATAACAATTGCTTTGCCTTTTGCACAAAGTTCTGCACCTGAGATGAATCACTTTGGTGCGTAATCTAGTAACGTTGTCTCTTTTTGCAGTTGTGTTATATAAATGTTTTTACAAGGCGTGGCTAAGGCAGGAACACTGTGAAGGCTGAATGTCCAGGACACCTCAGCGTGTTGTGCTCTACTGAGAACATGTGCAAGTGAAAACAACACCTTGTACTCCCATGAAGTCTTACTTGGACTGAATCAAACAATGGGATAATTAACAAATATTAACATCAACATGGTTTTAACAATAAAGGCTGTGTAGAGCTAGGGATGGGCAGAGCCCTTTGAACAGAATCAGAAAGCATGTCTGCATTGTGCAAGGGTGTGCAAAGCAGAGATCCTGAGCTAGCACATACCCAAACTGGTCTGTCTACATGGCACAGGAGAGAGCCAGCTTACCAGCTCATGTCTTGGAAGCAGGATAGCAGCATCAGTGTGATACCACACCCAGATAATGAGCTTGGCATCGCTGTGCTGACATGGCCATCCTCCTCCAGATTCCAGGGCTCTATTAGCTCAAGCATGCATGCAACATGTTGCATTGTGCAGCAGTGAAAAGGCTCTGAGTTACATTGAACTTTGCACTGAGTGTAAAATGAAGCCTTCGAGAGAGTCAAGAAAAGCACCTGCTCAACTACTGGAAGAACAAGATGAAGAGGATCAGAGATTACTTTGAACAAGGAAAGCCAGTGATAGAAACTTAATAAAAATTGTAGGGTGGGGAGATAAGTCAACTCTGCAATAGGCCAGCATAAAATGCATGCACATAAACAGCAGCTAAGTAATCTGACCTTGTGCTGGCTCACTGCACCTAGTTGAGCTTCATCTCCAAAGAAAAATTAAATGAAACCATCAATAACTCAGCATATTTTAAGATATCACATTTGAACACAACCAGTATGAGAAAGCTGGGCTTTATTCTCATCTTTATTGTTCCTTCAGAAATAAAGTATTTGCAATTCTACCTCTAAAAAAGTTTAAAAAATGTCTCACGGGAGATCTAGATTTTTATTTCAGAAGTTTAGGGAACTTGGAACTCCCAATTCTTTCCTGCCTAACGCTGAGCATCTTGTTTTTATGAAACCAAAGATCTCTTACATAAACTGACTGTAAAATGCTGTGGCAGAAGATAATGTTGTTGGTTGGTGTGGTTTTACAAGCTGATTAAAACCATATTTAGATTATGGAGCATCCTTTACACAAATAAATACCAATGCACCCAATTAATGCTGAACTGCTTTGGCAAAAGTCTTGGTAGTCACTGCCAATGTGCAGCCAGCTCTGGGACAAAACTATCAGGAAGACAAGTTGGTAGCACCATACAAAAGGAGAAGTAAAAATCCCCTCACTAAATGGGGCTGGAAATCAAACAGCAATTTGTTGTCTGTAAGGTACTTAACACCATTTGTTAAGGGGGAAATCTTATGACTTAATAGCTAGAGGCTTTGGTTTATTTACCCTGTTTTAAAATCAGCCCATTCCACAGCACTGCAAATAGCGTGAATACACCTCAAAAGCCCAATTTTTGTCCCTATGTTTATAGGAGTAAACATCTGTATGGATTTAACCATCCTCGAAGATTAAATACGGGGTCACACCCTCAATTCTCTTCTTTGACAGACACTTAGAGAAATCAGGAACATCCAGGCTCAGCCCAGCAAATACAGCGTCAGCACAGAACTGATGCACCCACATACTGAAGATTACTTTTTTACTGAGTGGGAAAGAGCTGCTCTCATTAAACTCCCTGAACCACCCTTCCTGCCAATGAGCTGGAATCTACACCCTTGCTAAGCTTCGTTAGCCGGACTGAATCTACTGTAAGCAGGGTTGTGAACATCACGAGGTCACTGCATTTTCTCCATTACTGAAACTGAGGTCTGGGATTTGTAAGTCTTTTGCTACAAAATGTTAAAAAAAGGGAAGAACAGAATCAAAAGGTCAACTTTTCTGTCTGCATTGCCTCCTATTTGTCACTCCTTATGTTACTTCCTCCTGCCATCTATTTATAACTTCCTTGTATGAGCTGTCATACCACAAATTTATATGACCCAGTTAACACGTACACAATTGCTTCAAAGATTGCATTATTAACCATCTTGGTCTTCTAGGTCATAAATTCAGATCCTATTTTTACATTTGCCTTTGTCCTAGTTAGGAAAATGACTATCCCACTGCAGCAGAGTGCATAAAACATACAGATGATAGTAATCTCATTTCTGCATAACCTGCAGTGTTTAAAGGGAGTTTGTGAGCTCTGTGTTGTTTCCGTAAACACAGCTTCTCTGCCTCCTCGCTTAACATGCATAACCCAAGGAACATGTTGAGGGCAAGACAGAAGCATCTGAAGGCAGCTGTAACCAAAGCAGAGGCCGGTGGTCTTGTCATGTGCTCACAAGCCGATGTAAATGACTGGTAGATCTGGCAAATCTACACCCACACAGTCAGGGGGTAACTTCAGCAGAGCAAATTCTTCTGTTGACTGGTTCTAGAGGTTCCCACAAGATTTCCATCACCAGGCTGTGTGCCACATTCCAAGGTTTCCTTTCAGAGACCCTGTAGAAGACCTGGCTTGATGTACATACATATTATTAAAATGTACTTTGAAGGCTCTGCTCAAAATGGTATGTCATAGTGCTGTGAGACTAGCAAAGCAAAAGGAGTCACCATGTCCAAGCTATCCCTAGAATACAGAAAGGACACAAAAGGGCAGTTGTCTTAAGGCAATAGGACTTATTCCATAAGGTTGTTGTAGGTATCACTAGATTAAAAATCACTTTACTGCATCTTGTGCATTGCAGTAGGAACTTCAGGCAGTTGAGATGGCTTTTGCAAAACTTGTAACAAGTTTCCATCATGAACTTCCAACACACCCTTCCACAGGTGTAAGAGATTTTAGACTTTAGAAACTGTTCCTTTTATATAGATTCATCTCTCACTGAGCATGGCAGGGTTAAGCACAGCTCAAAATAGATGTTGGTCAGCAATGCTTAAGTGAATTACCCCAAGATAAACAGAAACTAAGCGCAAGTCATTGCAAACACTCCAGGAAACGGTGTGTGAGCAGTGTCTGCTTTCTATTTTGGTGGTTCTTTCTGTGTCACAAGTCGGCACATGTTGCTATGATTCAGTTTACATAGCAGCCCCTGAGTGTCCCTGGCAGAACAGGTAACTTACAAGACAAACTGGACAGTGTTAACAATGCTGTCATTTAAATAATTGTGGAACATCCTATATCATGCTGGGCTGTACTGGACATGTTGTGCTGCACAGATACATTGTCCTTCATCCAGAAACACATTCTCTCTGTCATTAACAGAGATTGTGAGCTACTTCTGTTTGCACTGATGGGAATCACTGTATTACCAGGTTGTGTTTATTAATCCCATCTGAAGTTGCTGTCATTGCTCCTACTGAGCAACCTTCTGACTGATTTCTTGTCACATTGGAAGTGTATTCAGGGAAAATGAAAAGAGCTTTAAAATTATAATTTTATGAGCAAGTACTTAAAAAACAAGCAATCTCACAGATTTGTGAAATAGGAGAATGAAATTCTAAATATATTAATACAATTAAAACAGCATTCAGTATTTGACAGCCTGAGTGAAGACTGATTTGCTTCTATATGTCTAGAAAGGACTCTCTTATTTGAGGAAGCAAATACAAGCGTTTCACTTGAAACACTCTGGAGTGAGATTTTTGAAGTTCTTTCTGACATAAATACATGTCACAAACTCATTACAGTTGTGTTACACTACAGAGACAGACACAAATTTACTCACACTCTCACCCAAGCACCAAAGAAAGAGCCATGGCATCTCCTCAAGGTTGCCCTATGCTTTCAAGTGCTGTTCTCAGCTTGGGACATACACAGCAGAGCATACATCAGCCTCTCCCCCAAAATAGAGAACAGACTAAGAGAAACTCCCAAAACACTGAGCATGCCATTGGTTTTCTTCATCAATAAAAGTTATGTTCAACCAGATTTTCCTTGTAAGGAGTCCTCAGGATCCTAGTCACTATCAGCAGAGTGGATTAAAAATCACAGGTATTTTACAATTCTATACCCAACCACGGATCCATGTATTACATGACCCTTAGCAGAAAAAATTTTGGTTTTTGTGGCTACCCCATCACATTTCCTGATTTTTGAAAACATTAATGGTTCTGTTTGAAACATGAAATGAACTTGAGCTGTACCACTGTGTGCACAATACACAGGGCCCAAGATTTATTTCAAGCAATTTTCTCAGGACATTTTTTTTTAAATCTATGAAGTGTCAGCCTGTAATTCCATCTATAGGTAAATAATGCATCTACACAAAAGCATTTGCAAGCTTATTTATTTCATAGAAGGGAAAGGTCTTTTAGAACTAGTAAGTAGGAGCAGACCTGTCCTTCACTACAATCTTTTTCTGTTGTCCAAATTGCTTATTTTGCAGCTTTTAGTTTTGCTCTTATCTCTTCTAGTATTTAAAAAAATGTCATACCTGTCTCTGTTATTAATTTTATCTATTATAATCTGCCTTGCTTGTGCCTCCCACAAACAAAACCACTTTCATGAAAAATTATGATGCGGTTATTGTTCTGAATATTCCTTTGTAAGTGCCATTACCATGTGGTATTTGAAAGCCTAAATGTGTTACAACAGTGGATTTTTTTTTTAACCTGTCCGGTAAAGCTGAATTTAGATACAAATTAATTTTTGGATCATACTGGTCCAGTCTTATTCTTACTTTCAGAATTTTAGCCTTTGCATAGTTACAATGTAGCAGCAGCAGAACTGCATAAAACTTTGCAATTAAAATAGGTTTTATTCCACAGAATCACAGAATCACAGAATGTTAGGGATTGGAAGGGACCTCGAAAGAACATCTAGTCCAATCCCCCTGCCGGAGCAGGAACACCTAGATCAGATCACACAGGAATGCATCCAGGCGGGCTTTGAATGTCTCCAGAGAAGGAGACTCCACAACCTCTCTGGGCAGCCTGTTCCAGTGCTCTGTCACCCTTACCGTAAAGAAGTTTTTTCTCATATTCAAGTGGAACCTCCTATGTTCCAGCTTGCACCCATTGCCCCTTGTCCTATCACTGGATGTCACAGAGAAGAGCCTGGCTCCATCCTCCTGACACTCACCCTTCACATATTTATAAACATTGATTAGGTCACCCCTCAGTCTCCTCTTTTCCAAGCTAAAGAGACCCAGCTCCCTCAGCCTTTCCTCATAAGGGAGATGCTCCATT
>WKFP01014819.1:858113-961363 GCA_011057875.1 Pterocles orientalis
ATGCGGTCTCACCAGGGCAGAGTAGAGGGGGAGGAGAACCTCTCTCGACCTACTGACCACCCCCCTTCTGATACACCCCAGGATGCCATTGGCCTTCTTGGCCACGAGGGCACAGTGCTGGCTCATGGGCATCCTGCTGTCCACCAGGACCCCCAGGTCCCTTTCCCCTACACTTCCAATTTAAGTTAAAAACATATGTTTCCAGAAATGGGACATGCTCTAAAAGGGCTTCTTTTTCCAGAATAATCAAGTAATTTTTGGATAATATTTTCCATACTCAAGTGCTCTGGACTACTTTTGCCTCCCATCTAGTCCTAGTCAATACAGAGTGCAAAATCATGCAGACAGAGAATCTGTCACAGAGAACCGGGGTACTGGAAACTATAAACAGAGGTCAGGAAGGACTGACTCATGACTGTGATGGTTAAAGCACAACACCTATTAGTATAAATATAAATATGCAATATCAACATAAAAACATAAATTAAGATACAATCCTCAGAGTGTTTACAGTTAAAACAGACAGGAGTACCTTCAGGCACCAACCTCATGCTTGTGAACCCTGGTTTTCATATGGTATTGTGTTTTGGAAAGTGGTAAGATAAATATCTTGAGATCAAATAACTCTCTCTGGTGAATCAAAACAAAAGGCTGGGACAGCATGACCCTCAATTTAATAAAGGAATTTTATAATACTATAAATGCACTCACAAGGCCTGATTCTGCTCTCAAATATATTAATTTCGAAACAATATATTATATATTCAGGACTAATGGAATTATAACAGCCATGGTCAGGCTTGTTCTACTTAAGTAATATGCATATGTGTATAATACATAGTTTCTCCCTTTTTTTAATTTAAGTCCTTCATAATTTAGTACAAAAAGATTTTTCACGCACCATCAATCCATTTCTTTGCTCAGTAACACTCACAGAATTTAGTAGTGGCAAAAACTGGAGACTATTTACTTAATTTCATACAGACTGGAGTAGACATCAGATATAAGTGATTTTCAGTCATGCTAAGCTACAAATATACTCACTTAAAGTGTCTATAACCCCCTACTGAATTCCTGAACTACATAATTCTTTATGCTATATAATTTTTAACAAAATAAGTATGTAACTTCTAGTATACTGTTGAATAATCACTTTAAATTGGCTTTGACAATACAACAATCTTGGTTAAATCACAGATGGTTGATGCGAAACCTAACAGTATCCCTTTCTTGTCAGTGCTGCAAATATAACAAAATCCCTTTCGACACCAGCAATTTTTTCCAGCATCCACTTGACTAAAACATATCCTTCAGCTGAACAGCAAGAAAATATGATTCACTGAGATAAACATGATGGAGCTGCCTTAGTATAAAAATAATCTTCTTGGAGCACAAGAAATGTTGCTTACATGGGTGCAGCCTAAATTAATGCAAACATTTCCAGAAAAGAAAGCTACATCAATCTGATTAAACCATGTTTTACAGTGACTTACTTAAACACTTTTTTTAATAAGTGTACTGATTTATTCAAACGTTTTTTAAAACGTACATAGTCACCCCAGTATCTGACAGCATTATAACGATGTACAATACATTTTTAGACATCTTTAAACCTACGTGTAGCAGAATGAGTTGTCAGTCATATACCTCAAATTTTTAAGTTTATTTCTTAAAGAGAAAACACCACTAGAACAAAACACATTGAGCAGAGTAAGACAAATAGGAGCCTGAAATATGTTTCAGTGCAATCGAAGTCGGCCACCAGGTTAGCAAGTCCCACTTACTGGTACAGCTGCAGGGACCATCAAGGTGCATATAAAATGTCACCACTGATTTGGGATTTTTTTTTTGTATGAAATGTTGACTATTACCCCTTTCTACAATAACATGTACCTTAAGTTTTAAAACTAGTAAACTGTCACGCTGGTTAATTCTCACAGAAATCACTATTTAGAAAAAGGGAGAATTCCATGAAAAACATTGTGAAATGTCACGTTTTCTATGTCATTCCTTCAGAACTGAAAGGACTGGTCATAAAAGGTTAAAATCTCTTCTTATTTATACCAATAAAAATTGGAAAAATTTTGAAAGAAAAAGAAGCAATTGACATCACCTTTCCCCCAGACTGAAATAAAAGTTAAAGCCAAGTCAAGAATTCTACTCTTGATACTTGTTAATCCCTGTTAAAAATGCAATTGTGTTTCCAAAACCTGGGACTGGTGCAGTTTTCTGAAATGTTTGAAAGAAAAGATCATTTAATCAATACCCATATGAATTTGTTTTGTTCTTATGAAGAAAAAAGGTGTTCTTTCTAACAATAATAAAATAAGAAATTACTTTTAAACATTCAATCTTCCTCCATTATTAAATTAACTATTTCCTGTATTATTAGAACAGGGCACTATCCTTCAAGTACCAAACAAGAGCTTAATAAAAAAATGTCAAGCAGATTTACACAAATCTCAAAAATCAAAGCAAGACTATTAATTTTTGCATTGGTCCTACAACTTGTGTTCCTGTTTTTGTAATTGAACTCTTCTTTGGGTTTGATTTGTAGACTTTGTTGCATGCTGCAGACACTCAGGATATCATCAAGGTTTTAAGAGGAGTTTGGAACTATACATGACAGCACTGATACTGTCTGAAGGAGACAACACAGATAGTGATGGCTCCAAGAAGCTAATATTTCACCTTTTTGTCTGCTTATTTACTTGTCTGTGCAGAATTAACATTTCTATTTCAGAACAGAAATTATGGATTTATTTCAGCCCAGAAGAGACACCTTGACACTGATTTGAAATGATGTCCCAGTTTGACATCAACACATCCATAATACTGTCAAAGTGAGTATCAGTTGAGCACATGCATATGCTGACTTCTAGATTGTATTTCCCCAGTTTGCTTAAGGGAAAACAAACATGGATAATGTCAAAATTAGGCTACATAGCATGCCTGTTTATCCTTGGTCCATTAGACCAGCTAAAGACAGAAAAGAGAGACTTTGAACCTGATTTCTGCTTCAAAATACAGATTAGTTGCTTTCTGTTTCCTATTTTTGGGGATATAGGTTTGGTATCTATCACAGGGATACAGTGAGGTTCTTCTGTCAGATTTAAATTTCAAACTCAACAAATAGCAAAAACAGTTTCTGTACTTGGGCATGCAGGGTATGAATTCATGCATGCAAAACAAGGTCACCTTTCATTTGAGGAAGAAGGGAAATTGCTGCACAACCTTTGCACAGACCTTTGAGGTTAGGTCACCTGCCCACGAAGCATCACATATGGACACAAGTCTAGGTCTGGGTCTCTGACAGTAACATGGCAAAAAGTCCACGTGAAAAGCAACTAACTGTTCTGTTATTCTGTTATCCTTGCAAGTCAAGCAAACCCTTAAAAACACTTAAGCTTGGGATTTAACAAATTTTTTGTTTTACCATGGGTTTGGGTTTTTTCCCCATTAGCATTGTAGAAGGTGATTCTACCTCCAACTAAAGGTGCAGACTTTGTTTTGCTACTTCTAACATATGGCAATTTCTCCTGGACCTTGTCAGATTCACATTTAAACCTAAATTGTTAGCTAACATAAGTACTTAGAAAAAACACTTCTGTTTGCCATGATGAAACACAGTAGGCCATATTGTGAAGCTGTGCAATAAATACAGAACATTTTCTTCCATTTGTAGGTGACATTGCCAGTGTCGACATATACCACATCAAGCCCAGACATATTCTACAGCACACACAACACACAGCAACAGAACAGACAGACCTTGGTTCTTATTCCTGCTTCATATTTTTTAGATTAGGCAAGGCCCCAAGCTTTCTTCGATCAGTATGCTGTGGTTTGGGTCCTACCCCAGATGACTAACATCTTGGTGGAACTATTTTCAGTCAAGGGATTATTTGTATACTCCCTTCTGAATACTGATCCTACCACATCCACTTTGTGTCACAGCCCCAAACAAAAGGAGGGGAACTGCTGCCAGCATTTCTCCTGTGATCTTTGCATGAGCAGCCCCGTCCAAATTGCTGCCCACTCACTCTTCCTGGCACTGAAAGACTGCTGTGGGAATTGTACAGCCGTTGAAATGGCACCTTCACACACAAACTGAACACGGCTTCTGTTTCCTCATGCCTTATTTCCAACATCATTCCATTTGCTTGTTATTTTTCTGGGAAGAACCCCCTTGGCTTTCCCCTGCCTCTAGAGTACTTAAGTAGCACATCAGAATTAAATCCTCTGTTAATAAGGTAGCAATGCATTCAACCAGCAACCTCACTAGTGCCATGGGTATGCAGGCTGACTCAGGGGAAATAGGAAGAGTACTCCCTCCTTCCCTTTCAGAAATAAAATTAATTCTCCTCTGGACTCTGAACTACTAAGATATACATTATTATTGTTTTAACATTCAACAGCAAATGACTGTACCCACACTGCAGTCCTCAGACTTTCCCACTTAAAATACATAAAGGTCCCTGCTTAATGTGCCGCTGTTTCATGAATCTAACTTTGAGGACCCTGTTTCTCCTTTTGCATTTCAGAGGGAACCAGGGGCCACTTTCAGCTTTGTACTCCATTGCGGATATTATGTGCCTGAACACCTAGCACTGCAAGCCTCAGCATTGCAACACTTAAATTCCTGTCTGGATGTAGCCTTAATTTCCTGTACAGCTCCTCAAGCCTAGAGCAGTATGTTGGTAATGCATTCAAAAACACTGACCAAATTGCTATCTCTGGCAAATACATAAAAAAAATTCTCCTTGGGAGAACAGTCTGAATTTTCACATATAGAAGAAACCCTGGCACGGGATTCAGCCATATATAGATTTTTCTTCTGGAATTGAAGAAGTGGACCTAAAGAAGATTTCTATCCTTCTGACAGCAGTAGGAAACAGTGTGCAATGTCCCTGTTTATATGGACACGGCATAGGCAAAGTAATGCGCCTAAATTTAGAGCTGTGGGTGTTGTGCTGCGTTAGATATCAGTGGCAGTGTGACCTCGATGCACACTGCTCTCCTTGGCCAAGGCAATTCTCTGCAGAGAAGGCTGGTTGTTATGGACTTCCTCTTTATGTATCTACCTCTCTCCATTCAGTATACACAAAACCTCAGAGCCTAACTGAGGGCAAGAATACAACCAGGCAGCAGAGTATAGTGCCCTAAAGTTCCCCATCTAACTGTAGACACCTACCTAAGGCACATAAACTGGAACACTAGTCATTCTCAACCCTCTGCGCAGCCAAAGGAGTCAGCTAAGGGCACCTGCAGGGGATTAGCCAGATCCCAAGTGGGCTGAATTACCTTCCGGAGGTGCTTGCTCCTCTCCAATTAGACATGAAGGCAACATTAAGTAAGCTCCCAGTTTAGATGCCTCAGATAAATGCCTCAGCTTAGATGGGATGAATCCAGGCCCATGTGCTATATCAGGAGAAGCTGACGACACACCCAGCTTTAACGTGCAGAATGTTATGCATTGTTTGTAAATCAGCACCGTGTGACGCCTCTGTAGCTAGCTCTACACTCAAGAACTTGATTGTGATTTACCCCACTGCAACAGCTGCCAAGTCCACATCCAGATTGCCTTAATTAAAAGCAATCGTGTTAGATAAGGACAGGTAAAGACACATCGGATAAAAGAAATCAGACAGAAGGAATAATCTTAAATATGCCTCAGGTTAAAATTACTCCGAAAATTGCTAAGTAGGCTAAATATTGTGGATTTCATTTTTCCTGTGCCTGTAATATGATGACAAAGTTTTCGTTTGTAACTCCTTTTCTGAGAAAAGTCACCTTCTCCCTTTTGTCTGTCTGGTACCCCAAGTGCCTGCAGACATTTGTCTTTGGTAAGCTGCTTCTTTGCTAGCTACTTGAAATTGCATTTAACTTAACACTACTTCTGTGTTTCACACTGGCTAGCTTTCAAAAGCAATTGTAAGGGCTTAGGAACATTTCCTCTAACCAAACCAAGGCTGTTGCGTGAATAACTGATTGTTCTCTTTTTCCTCCCCTGAAAGTTGTTTGCTCAATATAAACAAGCTTTTCTGAGGGACTTCCATGAAGCAAGTTAATTTGGCAAGGCTCTGTAGTGACTGTGTTGGAGAAAGATACCCTGACCTCCCTTGTGTGAGTTATGAAAGCTAAATCTCCCAGGATAAAGTAGTTACGTATCTACACAAAGAAAGGGAATTCAGGCATCATATGCACAGTGCATTTCTCACATGGAGGATCAGGACTAGCTCTAGATGAAGGAGAAGACAGTCACCTAGGGCAGCTTTCTGCAGAGGGTGGCAAAGCAACCACAGTCTCACAGTGCACTGGAAAGGCAAGATTAGTGATCCTTCTGCCACCACCAACTCAGAAATGAGATTTGATGAGAAACGCAGAGACCTCTGCTGAAAACAAGGTCCCCTTTCTCTCTTGCCTTCACTGGCAGCAGCAGGGGTAGGAAAACCAAAGCTGATTTCACTCACTCCCTGTTTTGGCTTTATTCCCTCCCTGACAAGAGGGGGAGAAGCCTGGCCATGGGTTGCCATCCTTTGTGAGGCAAAGTTCAGCTGTGCCCACATGGCTGAGATGTCTCAAGGCAACTCTGCCTAGAAAAGTCCATTTGTGTAAACATGCAAGGAGAAATGAAATTTCAAGATTAAAATCACAGTCCAGAGCTGGAGCCAACAAACAAAAGGGAAGACTCCCTATGGCAAAAGATGACTAAGAGCCAGAAGAGGTACTGGTGAGGGAGAGGACTGCCTACCCAGAAGGAACTCGGAACAGTAGCATTTTAGAGGTGTGACCAAGGAAATGCCTGACTTCAGAAATTCCAAGGCTAAGGCAGAAGTAGGGATTATCAGATGTGCAGATTCAATGCCCTGATCCAGAAGCTTGAGGCAAAAATACATGGAAGTCCTTTGTGAAGGTGTTCATGGCCACTTCTACAGAGTTGTGTTTCTCCAAAACATCTGGAGAATTTATCTTGCTCACTACTTCAATTGTGTAGCATTATTCTAAATGGTATTATCATCTACATCCATGCAGTTGCACTCACCTTAGAACTCCAGCAGGCTGCCTAAGTACATTTGTGATACAGCTCCTGAATTTCAGAAATAATGCAAAGATCTGTACTCAGCAGACAATTAAAATTTGAATATATGCAGAAGCAAGCTGTTCCCACACCTGCAATTAAATAGCTAACTGGATTAGAAGACTGTTTCTGTGAACAAGTTCTTCTACTGAATCACATTGGCTTTCATCATCATGCCTTAACATACAGAGTTTCGGAAAACAGCGTTGCCTGGAAATATCTAGTCAAAGCCTACTGGCTTTCATACAAGAAAAGGGTCAGCCTTTCTAGAAAAAGGTTGTATGCAGACATAATTGTGTATCAAAATGTTTTATGATTATGGAATGAAACACACATAAACATTACATAGGCAAATACATCTCCTTTTTAATGATCAAACTTCAAGTTTTACATGATTGTGAACTGAATAAACAAAAATTCATTATAGTTTACCATAGTTATCTTTCATCTCTTCTTTATTTGCTTATAATAATTTAGGTCCTAAGTATCATGTCAGAAGGACTGTCTTCCCATCTGTGGGTCAGACTCATCTTACCAAATATTAGCCACATGAAAGGTACACATCCAGGATAAGGTACTGTCTTAGTTAAAAGGGGGGAGACTTCCCAAGAACACCACATCCTACCTGCCCTAGATACCTATCTTACAAATGTATGAATTGCCCTCTTCCACCACAGACTATGGAGATAAAACCTAAACGACTTATTTTGGACTAGCTGACTAACTTGCTGGGGACCAGGATGAATCCCAGTCTATGTGTGGAACTGGTAGAATGAGAGGCCACAGTTTTGATGTGATCATTTATCAACAACAGCAAAACTGCTATATAGAAATCCAAAAGAGCAGAAGAAATATGAAGATATATTATTTGATTTATGATATACTAATTGTAAAAAGTCTTTCAGGTTCTAGAAACTGTCTTTAGTCTTTCTCCAGAATCTGTCAAGGAACGATTATCTCATGCTACTCTTCTTCAAGCATTTTGCATTATTTGCCTGTCTGTTTCTTCATAATCTCTCCACATTTAGACCAAAACTCTGCTTCTCTTCAGCTGATATCAACTTGAGAAACATTCTTATCTACATTTTTATTGTTTTTACGATTTTATTGTTGTTACAGATCTCTGAATATTTTACCTTTTGTGGCTTTAACTTCTACTAATAACTTTTCTTCTTCTCATTTGACAATAACTCTTAATTCTCCTACTGTTCTAATACTTCTAAGCTAATTTCCACGAAAGCCCTTACTCTTGTGAGTAGTCCATACTCAGATAAATATTTCTATGCACCTTAGTGAAACTAGGGATGCAAACTGGACTGTTTCAAAAATGTGTTTTTTACAACTGTATTTTGTTACTGCTCATTTCTCTAAATCTAAATCAAAAATAACCCAAATGCTGATAAAAGAATCTGGTCTCTCTAGCTTTGTAAAATACTGTCTTTACAGCAGAACAAGCGAATTTGGTATCACATCACTGTGACTAATTTGTTGATTTTTAATTTAATGCAGTGGATGCTGATCTTGCTGTAATAGTTAAAGCTGTAAGGAAACAACTTCCACTATAAACTTGGATTCATGTTATGAAACTTTCAACTTTGGAGTGAAAACATCCTCTTCTGTGTGCCACCTCGTAGGCAATTTATATAAAATTAATTTTAAACTTTATCTGTGGCAAAGGCTGGTGTTGGAAACTTGAACTTTAACAAGGTCTGAAGATGCCATAACCAGCACTTTGCACCTTGGTGGCAAGGATTCCATGAAGAACGGAAAGTTGCAGATGCCTCAGTACCGTCATGTACAAAATACATTTGTATAATGATACAGGATTTACCAAAAGGCCCACAATATGACCCAGTATGAATAATAGTGTTCATTCCTTGACAGTCACATTTTTTTAAAAGATGACTGGAATTTCTCTAGCTTCTGCTGAATTCACTGCTGCCCTTTGGGCTGTACTGACCAAATATGCTGAGCAGAGTCAGAATGCCATTAACAGACTGTGTTTTCCATTTTGTGATGCTCTTCAGTGTTTTTTTATTTCAGAAAGCCAGAAGAACGAGATCAAGGTAGGCTCAGATATACACATGGCAAATCTTCAAGGATTCTCTTTGAGTTTTAAAATTTATTTGAATGACCCAGTATCTCAAGGTTTATGCTGTGACAGCCAGTCTCTTAGCCAACATTTTTGAAGGGCTTTTCCACTTTTGGATACATGACTTATAGTCTATCTCTCACTTTAGGCATCTGCACTCTTTCTTGAAATCTGATCTTTGGCCATAGTCCTCCTCTTCTAGTAAGCAACATATCTACTATACAGAACTAATGTCTTCTTCAAATGACTGTCAGCCTTTGTAATCTCTAGGATAAATTACACTTGCACAGTCCCACTTCAAGCCAGAGATATTTTGTGTGTAAGGTAGTCCAAAGCCTTTTACTCTACATATTATACAGCAGAAGTAATTTAACATGTGCAATTTTCTTGAATGATGAAATAAAGTTAGCTCGTCAATGGGGCAGTGGCCAAGGTATTTCTTATAATGAATACAGGTTCTCATCTATGTCACAGTCATCTTACATAAAATTGACATGTTTCTAAACACGGTCACTACATAGGAACTACAAATTAGTGTATTAATTTATGAGAAAGATAAATACAAAGATTTCTTGATGTTTTTAACTTATTCCACTTAATTTATTTGGTTTTTAAAATGTTATATAAGCAATTTTATTTATATGAGTACTTCTGTTCTAGTGGTGAGTATTCAACTGGCAGCCTAACACAATAAATTAGCTTGCAATTGTTTAGAAATACGATTGTTTTTAGGCTAAAATCTTAAGGAGCATATTTGTCAGAGGATGGTGCTGTGTTTCGTCTTCCTTGGTGTGTGCAAAAGGCAGGAGGAAAAGACAAATATTCTTTTGCAACGAGAGTGCTAACAACTGTATTTCTTAGCATCATGGTAACTTTAAATAGTGAAGTATCAGTCTTCACAGTTTATCTGTTACTCCTAGGCAGGAACCCAAACAGGTAATAGCCTGGAAGATGAAAGATGTAGTAAAATAATTTGAACAAACACAGTAGAAATTAAGGTCTTTTTTTAAAAATAGACAAACATTTTGAGTCAAGAAAATTTCTTGAAATTTCTTGAAATTTTGCCTTTCTCCTTTGTGGAAAGATATTAAATACTTGCTTCTCAGAAAAATGCCTGAATTGCCAGTTAGATTAGACACATCATATCACTATGCAGTGTCCTTATATTCACCCAAAGGGCTTCACAGGAGGTTAAAATATTTGAGGCAGGAGGGTGAAAACCCACTTTTCAGCAAAGATTAATATCACAGCTGAGAAAATATGGTTTCAGAGAGGGACTTTCCAATCTTACTGTAGACCACTTGATTTTCTTTAGTGTGGAGAGGCTATTTTTATTTTACTGCATTTTGGCCTCATGCAAACATTTTAATTATGGAACTATTTGCTTAGTTAATTAGCCCTCTGGCACACCTTATCAATAGCAGAAGTCAACACACTAACGGAAAATACATTAAAAATCAAGAGAGTGATATTTAAATAAAAGGCACACAAAACCTAGTTAAAAGCTCATTTGTACTCCAGTTTGTGATGATATAAAATACAGGCTGAGAAGTTGGGAAGGGGCGTATTGTTTTGTTATTGTTGTTTTTTTAATTAACTATTCTTTTAGAGACTGTATACCAGCAGATCAAATTTATCCAAATTCACCAGCCTCATTAGTTATTGCTAAAAAGAACAAAAATTCTTATATAGTTTTGACCCGGACCAAAAGCAAGAGAGTGGAATTCAGTATTCAATTTTTAGTTCTAAAATGTATTTGAAAATATATAGACTTTTGTTTTAGTGAAATTACAATCTTATAGATAAAATATTATGGGTTCATGCAAATAAGCATTAATCAATAAATCAAACTATATAACCTTATTTTAAATATATTAACATATATTATGCTGCATAACATATATGCTGGGTTAGCAACACGACATTATCTTCTGAGCAGCCTATTAATAACTTCAATAATCATGAAGTATGCAAAGTTACTGACCCAGCAGTATTAACAATAATCAGCTCTGGTTCCATTTTGATCTCTGTCCATGGAAACATATTTTCCACATATTAACATACTGCTTTTAGATTATTTTTTTTCTCATTTTCCTGGTTTTCTCGTATGAGGATATCTTGCCAACTGAAGATGCCGCTACTCAAGATGCACTTTCTATACAATCCCAGCTTACCTGTGTGAGTTACATAAGACAAATCAATTTTCTCTTGATTTCCTCACTGTTCAAGAAGGCAAAATGTATAATTCTGTAGAAGCAGTTTTCATTTGACTTTTCAGTTGAACTGGCTGAGAATTATTTAGTTATTTAAACTTTCCTGAATGACTGCAATTATTGGAAAAGGTCTAATTTTGTCATCTTAACAAATAAAAGAGGTCATCGGTTCCCTGAGTTCTAAGTACGAGGTTTGTATCATTATTTAAACCTAGGTTGACTTTCAGTCCCAGCAACTAACAAAACCATGCAAACCTGCAGACAGTGTGATATGCATACACAAGTGTGCAACTGTAAGGAATATTCTGTATCCTTAAATATAAAGCAGCCTTGCTATCCTGCTCTCAGAGTAAATTCAACCCTCTAAGCAACACCATCTGGCAAGTAACTTATGTTGACAAGGTTTGCTCATAAAAACTGAGCTCAGTTCTCCACTTCCTTGTTTCTCAGGCTCTGACTTACTAGCTTCCCTACAGCTGAAATATATCAACTAGCTGAAGTGCTGGGCCAGTTCTTGAATTCTGATGAAATTTCTTAAGTAGCTGCTTGGCAAATGTAGTGGAACAGGAGAAAGAGGTAGTGGTGGGAGCATGAATTAGGGGAAAGAGGGGAGAGTGAGGGCCAGCAGCAGGATCAGACTGTGGAGTTTGCAAGAAGAGCCAGCTAAAGTCCAGCAGCCCTACAGCTTTGGTGAGAGAAAGCTGCCATAACTCCCTTCATCAAGGTCTGGTGCGGCAAGTCCTGATGGCCCAATTGATAATGTTTAGTTTTGCATTACAAAAACCAAAACAAATTTCTTATTTAAATTGAAAGTCAGGACCTACAGCAGTTGACAGGAAGATGAAAAAGTTCATTTAACAAGGTTCATTCAAATAGGATCCTCTTCTGGCACTAGAGCTACAAACCCACTATACCTTTTCTTTTTTCCCCTCATGAACAACTTGTGAGCCTGCCTGAGAGCAAAGTTAATAGAGTATCAACAGTTTCAGGGAAATGTAATTCAAAACCAAGACCTGCTGAAAAATACAGTCCTGATATCACAAGAAAATCTGTCCAAAGTACACAACATATAAGATAATATTATCATTATTCCTCTGTTTCAGTTGAAGAGGCATTATAAGGCTTTGCAGTGAACACACAACTGCTCTGTAAGAAATTCAAAATGCATAACTTGTTTAAGAGTATTGAATAATGAGACTCGTAATGTAAATATAGGTTGTCTCACATGCTTTCTACATGTGTGCTGACCCAGCTTAACAGAGGTTCTGGAAAAAAAGTGGGAAAGCAGCACACATTTAGATAACCAGTCTCTTAGCAAACACTAGGAAGCAGCTATCAGACACCAGCTGTCTTCCAAACTCCAATTCAATGTTTGATCACATTTGGAAACATGAAGCTGTAGGTTGCTGAGAACTAAATTTACTTAAGAACTTATTACTAGTGTGTTTGATTTTCAGATACTTAACCCTTCCTAAGTACATCCTAACCCAGAATAATTACCTCAGGCTCCCTGAACAGCCAGCAGAGAAAAAAAACATGCCTCTCCTGCCTGAACACTGCAGAACGGATTCCAGCTAGGAAGCTCAAGGACCAGAGACACATTGTCAGCAAAATGTGCAGGAACCCACCTATCCATATGAAGGCACTGTGGAGAGAGTGGAGGCCCAGAGCTCAAGGACGGTCCTTTACTCACATAGTGTCCTGTTTTACGAATATGGAATGGGATAGAGTTAATTTTCTTCGTAGTAGCTAGTGTGGGGCTATGTTTTGGATTTGTGCTGAAAACAGCGTTGACAACACAGGGATGTTTTAGTTATTACTGAGCAGTGCCTACAGAGAATCAAGGTCTTTCCTGCTGCTTACACTGCCCTGCCAAGGAGTAGGCTGGGGGTGCACAGGAAGTTGGGGGGAAACACAGCAGGTACAGCTGACCCCCAACTGACCAAAGAGATATTCCATACCATGTGATGTCATGCTCAGCAATAAAACTAGGGGGAATGTCTGTGGGATGGCTGCTGCTTCGGAGCTGGCTGGGCGTTGGTTGGTGGTGAGAAATTCTTTCGACTTGCATTGCTTGTCTTTCTTGGATTTTATTTCTCTCTGCTATTTGCCTCTTCCTCTTTTCTTTTTTAATTATTGAACTTTTTTATCTCAGCCCATGAGTTTTCTCACTTTTACACTTCCAATTATCTCTCCCATTCCACCAGGGGAACGGGGCAGGGTGTAAATGAGCTGCTCTGTGGTGCTTGTCCTGTCTGGGGTTAAACCAGGTGTTTGTTTTCTGCGTGAAACTCAGATTCCAAAGGAAACTGAGTGTCCTCTTCCTTTTGGCGATAGTTAGCTCATTTTCCTGGAAGATAGAATCACCTCAATGTGAAGAAGGTGTCATTTTTTTTTTATCCCATTCTGAAACTTCCCCTTGTGGCACCTCCATACCTTGTGAATCACCTAGATTCTTCTACACAGACATACACCAGGTTCTGTCTAAGGTGTTGAGCACCCGGAAGCAAGGTGTTACAGAATGCCAGAGGCCTGTATTTGGATTGCTCTTTTAATACCAATAAACTACACTACTAGTAGTGAATGTAAAAATTATCCAAGCATTTTTCTGCTTCTACTTAGTGCTTTCTGGCTCAGAGTGCACAAGAGAAATGGCTGAGAACTGTGCATAACAAGAAGGAAAGGAGACACTTCAGTGTACCATGTTGGGATTCTTTCTCAGCAAGTTTGGAGCAAGGTCATTTCTACCTAGGGATTATTCCAAGGAACAGTTACCCATCCCCACTGCCCAGGAATTATTCCAACAGCTCATAACTATCACATTCACAGCTGCTGTTCCTGGAATGGATTGCACAAACGTAAAGGAGCTGCAAAGCTTCCTTCTACTTCCAGAAGCTTTGAATTGTCAGAAAGGCTTACATTCTCAAGCCTTACTTCAAAACTCATATTGTGAAAACTGCATCTTCATAAACAAAGTTTTCTAGGAAGCCCACTTAATAACACTTTCCTTATCAGAGAATGCGCCCCCTCCTTCTCTCTCTTCCGCATCTAAACCGAACGCATTGTCCTTTCGCACAAACACATTAATTTTTCATATTGTATGCTACTTTTTAAAGGAAACTTGCTGGGAAGAGAAAAAAGAAGGCTGGTAGCAAACTCTTATTCACATATTGGTAAAACATCAGAGAAAAAAATCTTTAACTGGAAAGGAAAAGTACGCATTACTTTAAATCAGACTTCATATTGTGCCTCCTGTTCTATTAAGTCACTCTAAGTTTACAGGATATCGGTTCCCATAGCAGGGCTGTAAGTTTAGGCTGGCATTGAAAAGCTGTCATGACAAATGAAATGCAGTCCAAGAGAGAAGTGCCCCAAGATCTTGAATGATGCAATAATTTATTCTCACCTTCTACAATATAGTACATTTTGAATTGGTAATCTTGTTTTTCCAATATGAGTCATCAATGATGTTTTTTATTTGTCAAATGGCATAATTTGTACCAAGACATAGGCTGAAAATGGAAAAGGGATACAGTCACACGTCTCCTAGAGGGCCTCATTATCTGACATTCTTTAGACAGGCAGAGTAAGCTGCTGCTAGCTTGATGTTCTTCCCTGAAATCCTGCTGCAAGGAGGTGGCATCTCCCTGGAATTAAGTCAGCACAGCAGAATCTCAGCTAGTGTAAACTCCATTCACTCTCTGCCCAAATTCCTGGCCAAGATTGACAGGCAGTCTGTCTGTTCAGTAGTCTGCAGGAACAAAAAAGTTTGCATTGCCTTCTCATGCAGCAAGGGATACACAAGCTTCTTTCCTCTTTCACAAGGACCTAATACCCACTTCCTTTTCATTAGGAAGCAATATTAAAAATGAGTGCACTAAATAGTCTGAGACTATGCAGCGATCCTTAATGTTAACTGCAAAGCTCTGAAGAGCGGCTGTAAAAACTTCAGTGCTCATGCTTCTCCATGTGCTCTGACACATATGTACCTGTTACAAGCACTACAACAGGAACTAGGAATGTTTGCTCACAGCTACATTTAGCAGGAGCCGATCCTAAATCTCATCTCTGAGGATGAGAAACAGGAAGATCTGAAGCTCTCTTCAGGCAGACACTTAAGTAATTCCGCTGCAGCTTGTTTGTAGTGCTAGAATAAAGGTGTACCAATAGTCTCCTATTTATTTTTAAATTAAATTCATTCTTTAATTAATTAATATAAGTAAAGAAACTAGCACCATATTTATTTTTCTGTTTGGAACCTGGACACATGCTTTTGAGAGAAGATGAAGTGATTGTAAACAGGAATGAAGTACAATCACTGTTCATATGTGTTAAAATAGCATCAAAAAGCCTCATTGAGTTAAAGCATATAAAGCTTGTATATAGGCTCTTGAGACTGTGTCGAAAGATATGGCAAAGAACAGATGGGAAGGCATGAAAAGGCTTGTCTAATCATACAAGTTACTGGAGGAACTGCTAGTAGAGCTACATCTCCAGAATACCAGCCTGATGTGTTAACTAGGGAATAATACTGCTTGCCACTTCCAGTTTAACACTTGCTTTTCATCAATGCTGTATTTAATTTCTCTGTCTTTCTGTCAACAAATAGTAAACAACATATTGCTCATAGGAAATTATAAACTACATTTGTATAATATGTGTACATAAAGTACACAAAGTATATTAAACATCATAATTTAGTGTTTGCCATTTAGTTCAGTGTGTCCAAGAAACAGAGAAAGTGGTTTACAGGAAAGCCAGCGGAACAGGAACTCCACGAAAGGTGAACTGCTCTCCAAACTGGGAAATCTCTCTGCCCACCTTCCTGACGGTGCTTACTTCTCTTGCTATTACATTTCCTTCAACTCATATTTCAAGCTTCTTGGTCACCTGCATTAGAAGTTTTGAACTAAGCTCTGAACAGACAGAGTTACAAAGCGATGTCATACAAGGTTTATGTAAACTGTACTCCAGTTTCTGGATTCTTGAAATGCTTACATTTTTCATGGCATTTTTCCCACATTCAAAATGATATCAACAATAGAAAAATAAAAGCAGAGCTTTTTTTCTTGCTTTTTTATGTCTTTAAAATTTTTTCTTGACATGAAAAAATACCGCACTGTTGTTCCACCTAAACCCTTTCCTGGTAAGGATTGGTCACGCCTGATGTTTCTGATTAATAGGATTCTTTCCTTGAGAAAAATTTACTTCTTTTTTTAATATGAAAATTCATGAAAGTCTTGAATCAATAGATAAAACATGGATTTGATTTTGTTCTGTCATGCTACAAAGATTGGTAAGCAACTCTAATAACAGTCAAATGCTGCAGTGATGAAAATTTTCTTTCTACTACCAGCACTGCAAGGATATCTACAAGTGAGACGTTTTCTTTGTCACGGTTACAGAATTCTTAACATGGATGTTGTTAGCACTATTTGTAAAATACTTCCAAAATGCATTTTAAAGCTATAATTTTTTATAATACTTCCAAAAAAAAAAAAAAAGTAAACATGGGGGTTGAAGATAGAAACAAAGACGGACAGGCTAACTGACTAACTTCCAGAGCTAGGCAGTATCACATAACTTTCTGGAAAAGCTCTACAGCAACGAGAGTTGCATTATGAAATATTTTAAAAACATAAAAGAAATGGACATACACTTTGATGGGAACAAAACAAATCGGCATTAACCACATACAATGTGGATAAGTAGAGCCTCTCAAATACAAACCCAGAATGGAGAAATTTTGTAAGAGTTTTACTTACCAAAAACTGTGATTTGCATAGCACCTTTAAAATAATATTATTGCAAAATACAGGATCACTTCATATCACTCCACTCTTTCTTTTAAATTCTGCTCTTATCACTCAAGTTTTTTAATTTTCTATTTAACACCAATTTTAAGATTCCGCAGTAATTCCAAAATGCACTTTTTATTCAAAACTGTACCATAGCATAATGTAAACCAGCTCTTTCCATTTTCCTCTCAAAAAAAAGTAGAAAAGCTTTTATAAAATACTTTCAAAGACAATTTTGACTCTTTTTTTTAAGTTTAAGAATTCTCAATTTAAATAAGAATCAGAAGTTTCACTGGACAAAAATCAATAATTTCTGTAGGTAATTAATCAAAAATCAACCTTCCTTCAGAAGCAATCCCCTGTGCAAAGTGCTCAACCCATCTTAAAGTTAGTTAGTAAATGCTTATTTGAGTTGGGTAACTTACAACATTGAGGAATCTGAGCATCTTGTGAGATGAGCAACCTGGTCTAGTGGAGGGTGTCCCTGCCCACAGCAGGGTGTTGGAATTCAATGATCTTTCCAACCCAAACCATTCTATGATTCTACGATTACAAACTGCAGCAGAACTTGGGAAACTCCAGATCTTGCAGAAAGTGCTCAGGTATCAGCTAAATAATGTTTTTAGATCATTAAATTTGGTGGTTTAGTTTTGGGTTTTGTTGGTTTTGTTTTTATTAAGAGAGGATACTCTGGACCAAGTCTCTGATGGCTTAAAGTGTAGTATTCTTTTCTGTGCTTCTCTACACCAGAAGACACTCCTTCAGAGGCTTAGATCAATGCACATTCTTCTTGTGATTTTAACATAAGCCAGATAGGACTCATTATTTAAAAGAAATAAAAGTGTTAATGTTTCTAAATGCATTTCTTAATTTTATGAGTGGTATAAAATCACCAGGAAAATAGCTGCAGAGAATTTAAATAAGTAACACTAGAAGTTCTTGAAAACTGTCTAGAGCTGTAGATTCTGTAATATTCAGCTTACAGCCATTTAGAAATTTATCCTGCAAACTTTTATTATTATCATAGAATCATAGAATCATGAGCAACCTTTACTTTGTTGAGTAAAGCTATTGATGTGAGTAGCCCGATTGACATATATAAGATTTACAGGTTCGGGGCCCAACTTTACAATTGGTTATCCTCTCTGTAACCTAAATACAAAATAAATATCATTGTGCAACACTTAGTATAGATCAAATGAAATCACATATTTTGTTTTGGGGTTTTTTCTTCTGATTTTAGTGGGAACAAAGTCAGGCCGTAAAAGCTAAACCAAAAAGATTAAAGAAATTGCATTAAAGAAAGCTGGAGTAAACACAGTGATGTTTTGATACAGTTATCAAGTTCCAGATAAAAGAAATGCACTCAGAGCACTTGTGAAAATATCTAGAATGTCTCATTTTAGAGTTGCTAAGCAAGGAGAGCTACTGGCAAAATATAGAGTTAATTACTGCCACATGTTTTAGAAATCTATGTTTTTTTCTGGGGAGTTTGTTTATTTGTTGTCAATTATTTTTGTGGTTCTGTTTGTCCATTTTATACAATCTGTGCCTTAGTTCTATGTACAAAATAAAAGAATTACTTACTTATTCATGGGATATCAGAGTCTGAATCTGTCATGATTTTTTCTTGAACAATATTTATTGATGTTGATTATTAATGTGTGAAATAACCTGTTCTGCAGCTCTAAATATATTCTTCAAAAGCATTATTGCATTGGAGTATGGAAAAAAAATTACTGGAGAATTTTAGGAGACATGCATGCATTGAGAAGAGGATATGGTCATCCCCTAGCATACATCAGTAGCTTCTCTTCCAGAAATTCCGATCATCCACTAGCATACATCAGTAACTTCTACCCCAGAAATTTCAGAGGTTACAAATTTCAGTTCACATGGTCTTTTGTGCATACAACAGTAGATTTCCCATGGACATAGATGCTTATGGACTTACTTTATGTTAGAAGAGAAGGTTCATGTATGGAAGACCACTACTGTCTATGTGTTCTCACTATCCTGAACAGTGAAATACATTTGCAATCAGTATGGCAGTTATGAGCTACAGCTGCACAGTTTGCAATGCTCAAATGAAGTGTCAGTCTCCATCTTTAAATGAGTTTAACTACATGGTTTGCCAAGTAATTGGGGAAATTATGCCAGATAATTTGGAAAAGTCACACAGAAATTGTCTCTGTGAAACAGAGGAGAAAATTAAAAGAGGAAATGGGTGGAGTACCTTCTTATGGATATCTTTATGTGGAGTACCTGAATGAGATACACTTACTTGAAGTCATGTGAAAACTTTTAAAATTAATGGGTAATTCTGAACCTTTGAAGATTCATATTGACTCTACAACCCTAACTGCTCTCTGCAGTTTTGTTTTTAACTTTAGTTGAAAGTTTATTAGTATAAAGTTTCTAATTTACTTTAGATAATCAGGCTTTCAGATTTTTCAGCCTGTACACAAATGCAACCTGGCCTCAGTTGCCATTCTTCAGCATTAAAGTAATCTGTGGATGTCCTGGGGAACAGGGCTCAACCACCCATCATTAAGAAAATCCTGAGATCAGTTGCTCAATATGACCCATTGCTCCCAAATAATATCCAAGCATAGATCAAAAGTTAGAACTGGCCATTCCCAAAACGCATGTTGCATATGGGCAATGTGAATCCCCTCTTTGCTCTGGCCAATATTTACGTGAGAGATTCCAACTCAATGCTAGGAGAAGTGATATTTTAATGACATAAATGCAGAGTTTATATACCTATAAAGATACCATGGTTTAGCTGATGATGAAACAAACTAACCGTTGGTGAAACACCATTGAGAATAGCAGGCAAAAATGAAGAACAAATTTGATCCAGTATATTAATCTTTCAGATTTTGTTACGATCTTACTCTTTCATACACAAAATCCCCAAAACATGCCTCTGAAACAACATGTCTAAGAAACAAAGTGGACTAGATTATTCACTAGATCCCTTTATTCTCCTGATGACAAGGTCAATGAGACTTAAAATGGTCATAAATCATATTACTGGGGTAAAATACTGAAAAAGGGCACTAGTATAAGCAAAAACATAGTCTTATCTGTGGCTTTGGCAATGTTCCTGCTCTCACAAGAACCCTGCATTTCTATGAGAGCACATTTGAACTTTTCTGCCATAAAGAGTTTAATGGGTACAGAGTGCAGCCAGTTCACAAACAGGGGAAAAGGCTAGAACCAACAACATTCATCACTTTCCTAGTCCTTTACTTCAGAAAAGAATCTCACAGTTCTTGACTCGCTTAACCTCGAATTTAAATACATTCAAAACACTTCTACTGTTCAGGAGTGTGTAAAAAGTAGTGCCTGAATGTTAGTAATGGATGCCTCAGAGGAATTCTTAAATTGGAGTAATTTTCATGGGTGGGGTGTAAATAAACAAAAAAACCCACCTTTAAATTTCTTGCTAGATGTATGACATTTTTATTACTGTAAAATACTTTTCCTCAAAATCCTACTGTTTCTCCCAGAAACCGCTTGTGTTAAGAGTCAGCTGCTGCACCAGAAACCAAAATAAACTGGAAGCTCAGTGACTCCAACCATCACATTTCTGCCTTTTGAAAGCTTTGCCCAGGCAGTGCTATGGAGTACAAGATACCGCTGACTGCCTTCATCTCTCGACAGGCACAAGCTCCTGCTATTGCCTTATTCTTTTTACTGAAAAATGTTACCAGATGGAAAAAAACAGTTGTGGTGGCATGAAACAATGTCATCCAGTAACTTCGTGTACCACATACAAGATTTTAATCTCTACAACACTGTCTTATTATACTCGCCTTGAAAATTTTCAATTAAATTAGTTTTAACATGGCCATATAGGAAAAGGCCTTACTGCACCTGCCCAAGAGCTCCAAGCCCCTTGGTATAGGAAAAGGTCATGTGTAAATTACAATTATTAATATTTGAATATTAATACTGTATTAATTATTGCAGAAAACTAGCACAGTACTGGAAGGCCTTTTTATGGCTTTTTAAAACAATCCTTCTGTACATGTTTATTTCTAACCTGCATACACGACACACATGTTGTTACAGACAAGACAGAATATTATTTGTTCTCTCCTACCCTTACGAGAACTCATCAGAATTACACTGAAATTGAAGGATGCAGCTACTGAAAACCCTGGGAAAACTTAACCAGACTTTGTAAAAGCATGAACTCACATCATCATCCTCCATACTTTGCAGTATGGGAGACCTAGTGGAAAAGCAGTATTCTGTTGCCTCTGTAAAGAGAAGAGTATTCTAGTGAATACATTGAAGTTTGTCTATGTTTACAACATAGCGATTAAATGCAGAATTTACTCCTGCATATTGTTTTAATATAAACATTGCATACAGATACTTCTACAGTAGGAAGAAAATATAAGGCACATTTTTAATGAGTAAGAAGAAAGCTTGAAAGACTAATAAACAGAAAAATATTAGTTTTTCATCTATCAAAAATTAATTAGAATCCATAAGCAACAGTACAACTTGTCACACAACATCCTCTTATTCCCTGCTATTGCTTCCTGGATTCTTTCTTTATATTTGAGTTGCCAAAGAGTATGTTGTTTCCTAGTTGTGGTTTGCCAGGAAAATAAGCATAATAAAAAGAAACAGACTAAACAGCTTAGCTGATGAGGTGATCTGAAAAGCGGTACTTTTGTCTACCAGGAATTCTTTTTGTCTCAGATTTACCACGCTATGACTTTTTCCAGGATTTTCAATTTAAAACAGAAAAAAACCCTCTCTGAACTGAAGTAAGATTGCATTTCAAGGATTCAGTATGCTTTTTCTGCAGAGCTCATTTTGATTATATATTTGCCAAACAAGAGTTTGACTAGGCAAACTTCCTCTCCTAAGTCATGAGAAAACCACAATCTCTCAGGACAAACATAATCATGGATAAATTCTCTGCTCATCATAAGTTACCTTAGAAACCTACTTTCCCATTCGAGATACAAAGTTGTAATTTTACTGTAATTAAAAACTGGTCTTACTGTTATTTTGATAATAGCATTATCAATCTCAAATTATCTCACATCATTCTCCATTTTCTGCATATCACTGTAACTTTACATCAATACAAATAATCAATACTGTATTTAAAACTTATGCCACTTTCAAGTCAAGAAAGCCTGGAAAAGTAAGCTGAACAAAAAACATTTTGCTAGCTTAAACAACCATAACTGATTGTTTCTGCACTTTCAAGATATTGGTATTTCTGTAATTTCTATACATTTGAAATTGCTTCCAATAAAATTAGTTTGAGCAATAATTCTGGATGACTTTTTTCCAGGTTTACTATCATTTTTTGGATAAACAGTTTTATATCTGTTGTGGCTAAAGTTAAGTACACTAACCACAGTATTGGTTTTGGTGGTTCAGTAAACCATTACGACCTGTGAGCCTACCTGTTGATTCTTCAAAAAAAGTAGAATGTAGTACCCAGATTTAAAGAATTTACTTCTAGTACCTAATTATCAGTCTGAACTGACGTTGTATTAGCTGATGAGGTGAACTTAATAAGGCAAAATTATAATAACACACAGACGCTGCAAACATTTCAGAAGAATGCCCCCAATGTCACTCAAGGTTAAGGTCTCATGTCAGAAAAGTACGTCTGTGTGGTGAGTACGTACTTGTTTTACAATGCTCAGAGTATCTGGTAATTTATGATCAAGTAAACACACAAAAAGGATCTTCCTGTTAATAGTCCGGGTACTGTCCTCAACCACTCTGTCTATATGAACTGAAGATAACAGCACCTGGAGATCATAAAGCAAAATAGTATCATTGTATCTTGTTTTAAAACTTGACAAGGAAAATCTAAATTCTGAGACACTTCTTAGAACTTGAGAACAGAAGCACATGAGCACCATGAGCACACAGCTCTGCTAGCATTCCTCCTAGGATCAATACAGCTCCAAACCCTCACCAGAGATAAAAGTTCTAAACACCCGTTTTTTTAAGCTTCAAACCTGGAGGTAGTGCTGCAATGAGATTTAGCATGATCTCTAATTAAGGAAGAGAAGAAAGAGAGAAAAAAACAGCTGGTGCCTTTTAACTGCTCCAATTGCCTTCGATATCCTGCATGAGGAATTGGGTAATTTGGAAACACTTTCACAGAGATCCAAGTGTTGGATAACATCCACTATGTTTCCAAATACTCATATCTTATACTTAAGTCCAGATTCTCTGATCAAAAATATGGAAAAAATGTCAAAATTAAAAAGGGCACATTTTCAAAACTTACTCAGCTTTGTCTACAGGTTACGCTGCTAAATCATACAAAGTTCTCAGAATCACTCATGATGACTTCTCATGAAAGGACAGCTGTTAGTTCACTGGTGAACACTTGAAAATCTGTCCTGCATGACAAGTACTATTAGAAATCTGTTATATTTGCTGTATATTTATATTTATGCGTTTACTAGATGCTTCAGGCTTCCCCAACCTGTTCACATAAGAAGAAAACAAGCCCAATTTAAATTACATAGGGTGAAATTGTACAAGTCTTATTGTGAGTAATACAAAGAGCAAACCTGCAAATTGCCCTATTAACTTCAACACACTTATTTGAGGGACGAGGTCTAGATACACAGAAGGATTTAGCCAGCTAAACCATCTGATTGTCACAAGAGCTTCCTAAATCCTAAACTGAGAGTTTTTGGACCCTGAGCTCCAGTCCTGGGTCCTCTACCAGAACAGTCCCATATGTGACTGCTGTCGCACTTACACAGACCTGCCTGCATTCAGACTGACACTTGTATAATGGGTCTAGCAAGAACCAGCTTCAAAATAAACAAAGCCTATGATTCCTCACAAAACAAGTAACTGAATCATGGAATTGCTTGCCAAAGGATGTTTACAATGCTGAAAGTTTAAATGGATTTAAGAGTCACCAGGCAGGTTTATAGAAATTTAATGAATATTACTACATAGAAATATATGTAGCTCACGAAGTCTTCAAGCTGAAAATGTTTGGTGGGTGACAGAATGGTAAGAAATATCTTACCCACCTCATTCTTATACTTTTCTGTCTCATACTCAACTTGTGGCCACTACTGGGACACAGCATACACTGTACCTACACGAATGAGTAGGTACTTCATTCACAACTGAAACTTATCTGTCTCACTTCTGAGAAACATTTAATGAACATTTTGGGGGGATCCACACACCTAGTAAGTGTAGCTGGAAGTAAAGACATTTCCTCCTTTATCACAGGCTAAAGTTTTCACCTCCTGCGCAGCCAAACCAGGTTCAATTTCCTTCTGTGCCCAAGGGGAACCGATTTTCCCTGCCAAGATAAATGCTCTGGGCATGATGATGTAAAGGTGTTCTCATGTGTAGCTCCCATAATCGCATTTGAATTTTTTCTGCCTTCTAAGATTGAATTAAATATTAATTGGTCCAGTAAAATGTAGTTCCACTCTGTGTTGCAATAAGTATTTAATAAGTCTTTACTGAAGCAGGCAACAGCAATGCTAGGATTTACAAGAGCTCTTATTTTCCCTCTTTCATTAGTCATTAAAATCTTGTTCACTGTAACTACAGCTGTGGATTCCCCTAGAGAGTGAGTTGCTGCAACATCCAGCATTGCAACATTTAAGTCTGCTAGCTCTGAGCAACTACTGAGCCTGAGAACCAACAGCAGCCTTACTGAGGAACAACAGCCACACACAGTCTCCCGTCACTCCTGTGCCATCTGGGCTCTCCAAACTCAGCCTTGCCACAGTACAGCTTGCTCTTGTCAAATCTTGAGTCTGTGTTGCTAGGACCATCAGTGTGTGCCATTGTGGCAAGCAAAAGGTCCCAGACCTGCATTTTTCTTGCTTAATATAAGGAAAGAGTAAGCTCTGCAGAAACCCTGTGTGTGAAGTTTAGACTACAAACATGTGCATGTTTTCCATAGCCCATTGCCTTCCTAGGCTTTCAGGAAAAGGAAAGGCTGAAAAAAAGCTGATCAGCTTCCAAACTCAGCCCCCTCACTAGCACAGTGCTTTCAGCAGGCAGGGTGGCATGCAGTTTGATAAATTTCTGCTATTACGTAAAGAAAAAATGATGCTTGTGGTGATGTAGCATATGAGGACTAAGCAATGCTACAGACGTTTGACTCCTGTACCTGAACTGAGAGAACATTTTTTTCATTCAGACCAAAACTAAATACCATCAAGATTTCCCATGAATCAGAAACTTTCTAAGCCTTGAAGTGAAAAACTCAATATATAAGACTGTCTCATATAAGATTATCCTTAGGGATAAACCTTGTTTATGTGTTTTGTCCAAGAACAGATTACAGTGAATCACTATCTGAATATGAGTCAACAAAGTAATGCTCTTGCAAAAAAAAACATACAAACGCCACACTCAGATGTTTATCCCCTAGTATTGCTTTCTGCTTTACTGATCACCAGTCAGGTCTTTGGTAGAATAGTGCATTCGGTCCTCAGAATTGCCCTTCAAAAAAAAACAACTGTGGACTAACTGCACAGGACACACACAAAAGGAATTAATACTGACAGAGCCATAGAAACAACAAGTATGAGAAAGGACAGAATTAGGATTGTTTAACCTGTAACATACCACACTGTAGGTAAGAACAATCTTTAAGTACTTACCAATTTGCTGCAAAAAGAAAGGGCATAGTACGTTTCCATGGTCAAAATAGATAAAACAATAAATAATTAGTAGGAAGAAAGATTCAGGTTAAATACTGGGAAAGTCATTCTAACACTGGTGAGAATGAAGTATAGGAATAAGTTGCAGAAGGAGATATTGAAGTTTTTGCTGCTGGAAGCTTTAAAAATATACACATTTCTGTCAAGAACACTATATAATCTGTTTCCTTGAGGTCCCTATCAACTTATTTTCCATAACTCTATGCAAAACACATAAGAAGTCCTGGGCTCAAAATCCAAGTTGTTTCTCTTCCCTTGTAGCCAAGTGACATGTGGTCACTTGTCTACAAAACAAGAAACCCTTTTGGTCACTGAACCTTGATTTTTTTGATGTGTTGTAAAGCAGCCCCAGGTGAGCTGGTAGGTTATTACATTAAGGGGTAAGAACTGTGGTTTTAAGTCTTTCTCAACAGAAGAAAAAGTTATAGCATCTCCCATACTCTGCAGAAGTATGACTTTTAGTCTGTGGCAAACAGCTTTAAGTTTTTTTTAAAAGTCGTTATTCTAAAGCATCAGTGAGAAGCCGGACTATAGCACACACCTCTAAGTCCAGCATGCTGCCTTCTGCCTCCTTCCTCCAATAGCCCCTTAACAGCAGGTGTGCAGCAGAGTTCACCTCTGTCATGCACAGAACAGACATGTTACTTCTTCTTCCTATAAAGGGAAAAAAAATATACCTCGTGAAAAAGAGATCCCTTTTATTGCAATATCTCAGATTTTGGAGTATCAGAAATCTGATTTTCTGTTGCCTTACATGTGCAAAAGTTTGAGTCTCAATAGTTATAGCCTGGAGTTAGAAGGTCCCCAGGACTAAGAGTGGGGCAGGAAGCATTCTGCAAAGGGTGTCCTTGAGCTTTCAGCTAGGTAAAGGGGTACCCTTAGTGCCTCTAAAGGTGGAAAATGTGCAGCCTTGGTGCTCTGGTGCATGGCTTTCACCCTCAGAGTCTTCATACTATCCACCTCTCCTCTGAAGAACTGCAGGCTGAAAGGAAGGAGGCAGCACATGCCACAGCTGGCCTGGTCCTTCTGCGGGCAAAAGTGAGCGGGTGAAAGTAGCTAATTATGTCCTCCTACCCACACTGAACATGTTTTTAAGACCTGGCACTGTCTAGACCTTACAAGCCTCTCAGCCTTGATCTATGTCATGCTTAATCAAAGACAAGAAAAATAACATTTGCAGATGTTTTTATTTGATCAACAATCTTCTGTTTTATTAGCTGTGAGGTTGGTCTCACGTTTCCTCAGATGTGTCATGCTAATTCTTGCCATACTAGATGCACGAATCATACTGGGTTGCTGGATCAGACACAAAGTGAAGTGGCTGCCCTAATTACGTGTAATATCTACATGGTCTTCCAGACATTTAACAGACTGAGAGCTTCAGCAATAGCACTACACTGCCAAAACCATGGGGAAAAGCATTCCAGAATGCTTTGGGTTTTTCTTTGAATCAGTGACAATTTCAGGGAAGCTGGAGTCCCCTTGAGTTTTAGCCTTTTTTTAACAGCTTTCATAAGAAGGCATTGTTTTCGAAACTGGAGATATATGGATCAACTACACAAAAAGAACTCATCTGCAGAGAACTTGCTGCTGCTTAGACAGCAGTCCATCACAAGCCCATCCAAATGTTTTTTTTTCTGTACTACCGCATACAGCTACAGGGCTATATAGTGTGGGGAACAGTCTGTGCAATAGGAAACATAGCTATTGGGCTCCCTCTGAGAGAATTCAGTCAGTCATATGCTCCCAGCAAGAGAAAGATCTCCAGTGGTGAGTAGTCACGAGTTTTGAGGCACCTGCTGCAGCTGAGAATTCCCTTCCTGCACCTTGCTGTGTTTCACAGCATTTTCCTGGGACTTGTCCTCTGTCCCAAGGTTATTTGCACACAACACCTAACAGGCAATAATTGGACATAAATCAGTGCATCCCATATTTAAAGACATAGAACTAATTTTAAAAGCAGATAAAAATCCAAACCCAGCAGCACTTGTTTACAAAGCTAGAGGGTATATCCCTCAGCCCAACTCAGTCTGATTTACTAACTGAAGAGAACAACACTGTCCTTTTCAAAAGATTGAATCAAATGAGTCAGCAGGGCAGGTCATTATGAGATACACAAAGAACATCTTCCAGCTGAGACAAGCAAAGAGGCAATGACTCAAACATAGCACTCAGAGGGAGTACCTGCTACACAAAACAGAAGATCTGAGTCTGGTACAGTAGCTTCAACAGGATCAATAACAAAAGTAAAAGTAAAAGTAAAAATAAAAGTGATTATGAGAGCTACTGCTCCACACTAATAATACAGCTCTAGCTGGAAATTACTTTCACAAGGTCACTGTTCCTTACACTCAATTTGCTAGTGACGGAGAAGTTACAGCTTCTGAACTAGACCCAAGTCGAGTCTCCACAGGCTATGGGAGTCCACAGAGAAGCCTGAAGCACAAGCAGCACTTCGCTTATGCCAGACCTTCTGCGTTTGCTACTCTGAAGTAAACCCCAGCTGTGATTAAAGACACTAGCCAAAGACCACACAAATTTAGCACACATTGTGTGGCATGCACTGTAGAAGTTGTTTGAAGCCACCTGGTTCTAGACCAGCAACTGCCTCTTGGTAGTGCTTCCCTTCTGAATCTCAACACTCATAACCTTATGGAGAACCGAGCTGGCATGACAAATTCTTGTTTAACACAGCCTGGAAACATAAGGGATTTATATTTCGCTACTGAAAAAAAAAAAAAGCAACATGCACACACACCTTTGATGAATTTATGTTATATAACTTCTATATATCTTATGTAAACATAAGGTTGGATATGTGGTGCATCAGGGTGAAGGAAGATACAAACTTTATATTGAAAAAATGCACATCTCTTAGCCACTCAACTGGAAAGTTTCGCATTTTAAATAAAAGAGGGTAAGGAAATTAAAATGGAATTAGTTAATAGGAAAAGGAATGATGCTTTTTACCAGTTTTCTGCAGAATCTGCCTAATTTTACTCTCATTCACTTGACTGACTCACAGACTTGAAGTTAAGCATGTGCTGAATAGGAATTTAAATCACTGTAATGTCAAAATCCTGATTGACGTCATTTGTGAGAGTTCCTTTACTTATGTTGTCCAGAATTTGATCTATTTTATTGATTCATTGTTCTTTGGCTGACTGTGTGACCCAGACTTTGGCTGGGAAAATCATTACTGCTTCAAACATTTCCTTCTTCAAACTCTTTCCTAACAGGGATAGACTCCCCTATTTCTTGCCTTTTTAAGCTTAACGAAAGCTATCTTCTGCAGTTTAAACTGCTTTCTTTTCTGTGTTGCTGTTGAGTGAGGTTTAGCTTGCATGTAAATAAGTTAACAATTACTTCTCTGGTAAGTTTCCAGTGCTGATAGGACTAGGTCAAATGCCAGAATCTCTTGCTAATGGAACAATTTTTAAATAGCTTGGAATGAAATTCAGGTGTTAAACAAGAGCTTGGTCATATGGTCAACATGTATGCTCATAAATTAAACAGCTCCAGTGAACAATCCCAGGAAGGATTCACTTGCCTATACTGTTACTTTCTGGGCTGTTTCATGTAAGCTTGTGCTAGGGAACAGTTCTAGAACTTCAACGTACTCATACACATTTGTGCAACCACAAACTTACTCATATCAACCACATATTTGCAGTCCAATACAGCTTTTAGGCTAAAAGCAAGGACTAAACTTGCAAGTAAAGTTCATATAAACTTGGATAGTATAAACATTCAACACTATACAGACATAGTATTCACAATTTTATTTGCTGATAGGACAGAACATGATGGGTATGAATGAATTAATAAGTTATCTCATTATTATTACCTATGCAAGGTCTACATCATCATGATTTGTTAAGTAGCAAATAAAATTAAGTGTTTCTTTAAACCTCGCAAGCAGACAGCAGAATTACTAACTGCTATTTTACCACAAGATAACTCACAAGGAGTTATGCAGCATTCAGAAGTATTTCAGAATGCCACTGGAGACTATAAAAGAATTTCAACGGTTATTGAAAAATACTGTGATTGAGTTTTCAACTCATAAATCAACAACATGACAAATAAAGCAAGGAGATGTAGACGGAAACAAACCAACTGTAAGAAATAATATTAAAAATAGCATTTAAGAATATTTATTCCACTTCTTGTTTTCCTGTGTTAGGAAAATGAAGGAAAAATGAAGCAGGTAGAAGATGACAAATGGAATGGGCAGTACAAAAATGCATGGCAGGCTGATTTAAATTCT
The DNA here is from genome assembly GCA_011057875.1 of Pterocles orientalis. NCBI lineage: Eukaryota > Metazoa > Chordata > Aves > Pterocliformes > Pteroclidae > Pterocles > Pterocles orientalis. The sequence continues at coordinate 888,285 of WKFP01014819.1, forward strand.
GCCCCCCTTGTACCTACTGAAGCTCAGGAACTAGAGCACTATTAGCTATTCCGATTCACACTGAGGATGTTCTAGCGCTTGACCCATTAGTAAAGAAGAGTCCTAAAACTGCCTTCAGTGGATTTTGAATCAACTCTGGTTAAGGAACAGTTGCAATGATGTGTAAAGTGTCTTCTTGTCTTCCATTCGTTTATTTAGGGAAAAATATGCACACGCATACAGATACTGGAAGTTATACAAGTCTCCTGTTACATCTGATGCTTTGTTCTGCCAAGACTAAATCATGATGTGCCCAAAGAGTTTTCCAGCCAAGCAAAATTGAAGCACATGCATTACCACTTGTACAGAAGAACTGGTTCAGTACTCCTGTCTCTGAGGTCAGTGGATGTTACAGCAGAATAATACCCCTGTCGCTTTATGCAACAGTGCCTCAGCTAGTTCAGGAATGAGTCCAGCCAAAACCACATGTTCTACATTCTCAGCCAATAAAACATCGTAAATGGGGCTGCAGCACAACAAGACTGCCATGCCAAAATAAAGGCAGACAATGCCCAAGGACTTAGGATACAGAAATGAAAGGATTTGACTTTCAAAACTGGTTGCTGACAATAGAGTATTAAAATATTGAAAGGTAAAATACCTTTTTCTTTTGAATTACTACAGGGATCTGAGAAATGTGCATGCACAAAGCATAACATCTAATCTCACATGCCTGGGAAACATGCGTCAATTTAAGAGCAGCTACTCAAAGATGTTTTATGCAACTGCAGTTATAATGTGATTTAAAACACTAACTGAACTACTGGAAAACAGACTGAGGAACAATTCTTGTGAACTGATACCAAGAACCTAGAAGATGACAGTCAGAGCACTTGGAATTAAACTTCACCAAGGAACTATTCAGCTGATTTATCTTTGACAACAACATAGTGGAAAAAAAGTGAGATGATGCAAAATAAAATTCAAGGCTAAATAACACATCAGCAAAGTTTATCTCTGAGACTTCATTGCTGGAAGGAAAAAGTTCAAGATCATGGTAAGTTTTTTCTAGGTGTAGAGAAGCATGATAAGCATAGGGCTCTGGAAGAATGGGGAGTTCACTTTTCTCCTTAAATTCTCTCTTACCTTCTGTAATATGTTCATTTACTACCAAAATAAAGGTTGCCATAAATACCATGTACAGTGCCAAGAGCTTAACACTAAAGCTTGCCTGCATTGAGATCGAACAGCTTCTTATATTCTTTTCAAACTACTTCAGGAACTGACTGAAGAATTTAAATTATTATAACTGCTAGCATCTCTGGGAACATTTCACTTTTATGTGTTTGAATTTTTTCAATACTGCTTACATCAACAACTATATATATATATATATATGTATATATATATTTGGATGGACAGAGAGAAAATTGTACATCTCTGTGTGGAATTATATGTGAGTAGCATAAAGTAACAGTCATAAGACTGAGACTCAAGCAACAAGTGTACTGTATAACCAGAGAGCTATTTTCAGTCAATTCACCTCACCAGGATTTACTCTGCCTTGCTGAATTCCATCTTATATGAGAGCTGCCTTCTGCACCCTATAACATGAAGGGATATGTTTGCTTAACACCAACAGGCCGCTATACACAATAGATGCGTGTGAGAAGTTTCTTACAGGAGTTGTTGCAAAAGACCTTTAGAGCTGAAAAGACTGACAATCAAGAGACACAGACCATCTCTACAGCATAATAATATATGTATATGTAACTTCATTCTGAAAGCCATGAGGCAAGAGGATTTAAAATAAACTGCCTGCTATTTAACATGCGCTGACAAGTTTTATGTGTCATTAAAACCTTTAACACAATTGCAAATGACTATTCAAAATTAAATACTTTTTAGGTTCTTAAATATTAAAATGAAACTTTGTTGGTTAACTATAATATTTATTAAACTAATTTTATGGTTAAACAAGTCAGAAAACCCTGCTCCCCAATTCTTATTTATATTATGCCAATAGTGAGTCACGTTATCTAAAGCTATGAAAAATTAAGTGATCACCTAATGGAAACATTTCTTCATAAGTGTTATTTTTAATCCAAAGCACACAGAGGTCAGCAGGAGTCTTTCTGTTGCATTCAATTAAATTGCTCGTAAGTGCTTTTCTACTTATGCAGCATGTTTCTGTAGATAAAATTACACATTGTTCTCTCTCTGCAGTTCTACAAGTTTCATTCTCATAGGTGAGCACTTATTTAATATGGGCCTTGCACGCTTTCCACTGAAACTCTTTGGCTGCCCTCCTTTGTAAACCCCAAAGAATTTGGATTCCTTGTGCACTAGGCATGAAAGGATTTCCTTTCTATACTCCTCCAAGAACAGTTGTGATTACTGTGTAGGCCTATTTGGTCTGTTAGGTTTTTAAATTAATTATTGATTACTTTTTTCCTCACTCCCTGTGCCCTCTGCTACAAAGAAAATGAATCTCAGTTAAGATTCTATTCTAGTACATTTCTTCTCCTTTTAGAGTTTCTCATAATTAAAGTGTCTTTGGCTGCCAGGGTACAGAATGATAAACAGATACGTCAAGTGATTTAAACTTCCCATAATTCTCCCCGATATTGATTTCTGCCAAATATTTGCTTTTCCATTCATTTCAGCTGAGAAAAATGAAAATTAATGGTTCAAAAATGGGCTCCTTGTATCTTTACCAAGATTAAATGTGGTGGAATAAAAACATTGACATTAAAACTTAATTACAGTTAAAATTATGAGAAGATTATTGACTTTATACTTCGTCGTATAGTGTGTTAATTACTGATTTAACTAAATTAGTTTACTAAGTGTTCAATAAAACAAAATATTTTTCTATCACATACTGAAAAAGCATGAGATGAGCTGTGTTTAGCTTTAAACACTTTGATTGTATACTGAATAATATATATATTTTGTAGGGAAAATGTTTATTTCACTTGGCATTACATCAATAATCTCTAATATACACTAATCTCTAATATACACTCCATCTGATTCCTAAGGACAGGTGTTCATAACACAATAAACACTGTGGATAAAGCTAGCAATAACTTACTAACTATGAAATCATAGAATCATAGAATCATAGAATCATAGAATGGTTTGGGTTGGAAAGGACCTTCAAGATCATCAAGTTCCAACCCCCCTGCCATGGGCAGGGACACCCTCCACTAGACCAGGTTGCTCAAAGCCTCATCCAGCCTGGCCTTGAACACCTCCAGGGATGGGGCATCCACAACCTCCCTGGGCAACCTGTTCCAGTGTCTCACCACCGTCATAGTGAAAAATTTCTTCCTAATGTCTAGTCTAAGTTTACCCTCTTTTAGCTTATACCCGTTACCCCTTGTTCTCCCACTACACTCCCTGATAAAGAGTGCCTTCCCATCTCTCCTGTAGGCCCCCTTTGGTACTGGAAGGCTGCTATTAAGTCTCCTCGGAGCCTTCTCTTCTCCAGGCTGAACAACCCCAACTCTTTCAGCCTGTCCTCATAGGGGAGGTGCTCCAGCCCTCTGATTAATTTTGTGGCTCTCCTCTGGACTCTCTCCAACAGGTCCATGTCTTTTTTATGTTGGGGACCCCACATCTGAACACAGTACTCCAGTTGGGGTCTCACAAGAGCAGAGTAGAGGGGGAGAATCACCTCCCTTGACCTGCTGCTAATGCTTCTCTTGATGCAGCCCAAGACACGGTTGGCTTTCTGCACAGCAAGCACACACTGCTGGCTCATGTTGAGCTTCTCGTCCACCAATACCCCCAAGTCCTTCTCAGAGCTGCTCTCTATCTATTCTCTGCCCAGCCTGCTTGGGATTGCCTCGACCCACATGCAGGACCTTGCACTTGACCTTGTTAAATTTCATGAGGTTTGCATGGGCCCACCTCTCCAGCCTGTCAAGGTCCCTCTGGATGGCATCCCTCCCCTCCAGCGTGTCCACCACACCACACAGCTTGGTGTCATCGGCAAACTTGCTGAGGGTGCACTCCATCCCACTGTCCATGTCTCCAACAAAGATGTTAAACAACACTGGTCCCAGTACTGACCCCTGTGGAACACCTCTTGTCACTGGTCTCCACTTGGACATTGAGCCATTGACCACCACTCTTTGAGTGCGGCCGTCTAGCCAGTTACTTATCCAGCGAGTGGCCCTTCCATCAGATCCATGTCCCTCCAACTTAGAGACAAGGATGTCATGTGGGACTGTGTCAAAAGCTTTGCCCAAGTCCAGGTAGACGATGTCAGTTGCCCTTCCTCTATCCACCAGAGCCATGGCTCTGTTGTAGAAGGCCACCCAAATCGTCAGGCATGATTTTCCTTTGGTAAAGCCATGTTGGTTGTCGTCAATAACCTGCTTGTTTTCCATGTGCCTTAGCATAGATTCTAGGAGGATTTGCTCCATGATCTTGCCAGGCACAGAGGTGAGACTGACCGGCCTGTAGTTTCCCGGGTCTTCTTTATTTCCTTGTTTAAAAATGGGGGTTATGTTTCCCCTTTCCCAGTCTGCGGGAACTTCACCAGAGTGCCACGACTTCTCGAATATGATGGATAGTGGTTTGGCAACTTCATCTTCCAGTTCCTTCAGGATCCGCAGATGTATCTCATCAGGTCCCATGGACTTGTGCACCTTCAGGTTCTTTAAATGGTCTCGAACCTGATCTTCTCCTACAGCTGGCAGTTCTTCCTTCTCCCAGTCACTGCCTTTGCCTTCTGCAACTTGGGCAGTGTGGCTTGAGCTCTTGCCAGTGAAGACTGAGGTAAAGAACTCGTTAAGTACCTCAACCTTCTCTACATCCTGGGTCACTAGGTCTCCCGCTTTCTTCCGGAGGGGGCCCACAGTTTCCCTAGTCCTCCTTTTATCGCTGACATACCTATAGAAGTTCTTCCTCTTACCCTTAATGTCCTTGGCCATATTTAATTCTGTTAGGGCTTTAGCTTTCCTAACCTGATCTCTGGCTTCATGGACAGTGTCTCTGTATTGTCCCCAGCCTCCTGTCCTTGCTTCCACCCTCTGTAGGCTTCCTTTTTTTGTTTGAGTTTGCTCAGGACTTCCTTGTTCATCCAATCTAACTTGTAAGCAAACAAGGAACAAACGATATACATAAACTTCTCAGTAATCCCTCATAAATAATTCCTCTCTTTCTTCTTGCTTGTTGAGATATATTGATTTGATCCTTCTCTATTTGCAACCCAGACTTCAGGTTTCAGCATCATTAGCTAAACATTTTGAAGTTTGACTCTTGAAAGTCAGGAGTACTCAAATCCATCAAAGCCGTTATGCATATAAATAGCTTTAAGCCTCCAGTTAGTCCTAGCAACACTTATTGGGATATTACAAAAAATAAGTTGAGTTAAAATTTCAGTCTTCCAGCTGAGCACGCAGTTAGGGTCACTGTGGAATAAAGTGTGTCCACTCATCCAGGGATCCAGCTTTAGGATCAAGCCTATAAGGAGTGTGTCTACTTTAAAAGTGCATGAGTGATGTGGGCATGGACACCAGCTTGTGATACTGTTTTTGATCATTCTAATTTGTTTAGCACATATTGCTATTTAAGTCCTCTAGGTAAGACACCAGCATTCCTCTTTCACCTGGCATGATCAGCCTTTCACTTCTTCATACGTGTGGGCTTTCCAATAGAAGGCTCTCATTCTCTTCCTTGGAGAGACTGGGATTACACGGAGACATATCAAAAGTTATGAATTGATCAGAAAGGGGAAAAAGAAATTTAGGAGAGTACCTCTGCAGAGACACAGGAACGTTTACATGGTTTGTCCATAGGTGGTAAATACAACTTTGACTGAACCACGCCCAAGATTTGGACCGAGGTCTGTCTGGTACCAAGGAAAGGGCTAAATCTGACACTTAGGCATATGGTGATATAGCCATGGTATTCTAAGGCTTCCCTTAACCTGAAGATTTCTGCCAAAATAGTTGTTTTATTTCCATACTCGGATGTAAAAAGAAGTTGCTGTTGTTCTCTTCATCCTGCTTGAGGTTAGTGCATCAATCAAGAGGAATCATAAGAGGGTTTTTTTAAGACCAAGATGTCAGTGATGCTCAGCTGCTAATCCCCAGTCTCCAGTATGTGCAATCTTCATGGTTTGTTTCCTGATCAGAAGACAGAGAGCACACTACTTCTCCACTGAACAGCTGAAGGGTATAGAAAACTGCAGAATAAGAGAAAGACCTGCTTGGAGTTTTTTGCAACATCCCAAGGTTATTTGGGAGGATAAGAGGAAATCACCTGCTTACATGGAAGAATTGTGAAGGTAAAAAACTGTGGAATATATCACTGCCTTTGAACCAATCTGAAACTGAAAGTACTATGTACTTATGCACTTGTAAAGAAAACTATCAGTAAAAAACTTTCTACTGGTTTAGGCAACAGTACCTGCCTGTTGTTCAAACCCAGAAAGGTTTTGGGAATTAAAGGCTTTTTAGAGAAAGATTTTACTTAGTTTTGAACAATATATCATCAACGTCAACTATGTTTCTTAAAATTTACATTTCATTAACACTGCATCAATTTTTCACTTGTCATTTTAGAATTGAGTCTTTTTAACACTTTGTTCCTCATGGGCATCCTAACTTGGTTCCAAGAACTTATCCAGATGTTAACTATTAAGCACAGAAGTATTCCTTCATGCCATGCACAGGCTTTTATTTCATTAATGTGGAAAACCACAAACAATCATAGTAGTGCTTAAGCATTATAGGATATAAGCATGAAAATATTCAAATAAGTTATACCTAGTTATCTGTAAGTTTGCCATCTCAGGGAATGAATTAATTCTGCACAAAGAATTTAACAATTTAACTTTTTGTCATGAGTTCTAGCCTTCAAGACCAAAAAGAAAACCTCATGTAATAAAGAAAGGAACAGAAAGAGAGAAAAGAAGTTACAGGGTAGAGCCTTTCAAATGAGGGAGCCATATCGGTTTTAATATGATTTGAGGTCAGAATCTCAGAACAAACTAACAGCTTGGGAATCTGGTCCAGAGACTCTTCAGTTCCCCACCTCTCACTGTTATTGTGGTAAAAAAGCATTCAAAGTAATCACATGGGAAATTCCTTATTGGCATCTACAGACAGGGATTACTTATCAACCAGCCTTCTCCTACAATAATCTTATTCAAGAATCATATTCAACATTTACAGAAAGTGTCTTCTATAAAGACAAATGGAAAAAAAGATGGCTCCCACATCTCTTGTCAGCCTCTGTGATTCAGATTAACTCAAAAAAGACATAACTCTTGATCAAGAAAAGCAAAAATTTAACTTCTTTGGATTAATTGCAAATCACTTAGTAGAGGTTAATCCTTCACAAAGGCTGACAGAAGATCTGGGACCTCTGTTTTTACACTGGTTTTGATAGAGATATAGTTAATTGATCCAGAACTTGATCCAGGAATTGATCCGTTCATCCTTATGACAAATAGCCCCTAATCTTCCCTTTACCGATGCCTGTTGTGAACTTATTCCTTAAACTTCGTCTGCTACCATCCTGCTTTCACCCAAGCACTCTGCACTTTTTACCTTTTACAGAATTACTTGCTTTTTCCCTTCCACTTCTTTTCCCTTTACTTTTTCAGCTGTTCAGCAGACTGCCCATTAAGTGCTCTATTGTCATTTCAGTTGTGCATAAGACCTCATTGTTTTCTACTCAGACACAGAATTGCTTTCCGAAAGCAGTTTGCATTTGCAATCTTGTCCAGTCTTCTTTAGTATTAAACTTTCCCTTACTCACTGTCTTCATGTGGTTTTTCTCCTATAGAAATGACTATTGCCAAGTCTCAAGAGAGTGCAGTTGTGCCACAGCACCTTTTTCAGCTTGCGTCACTAGAACATCATAGCCTGGAACTGGTTTTCCATCTTGCGGTTCACCCATTTTATTTCCTCTGCCCTCTCTGAATTCTCAGTAAGGAGATTTTTTTCCTTTCTTAACTGCGGGGCTTAAGGGATCACAATATTGCAGTTATTTGTGGCTTGGCTTTCTCGCTATATTTTTCTCATCTTACATTGCTTCTCTCCCACCAGTTCGAACTTCTAAGGTAGTTAGCTCTCCCAAGTTACGAAGCCAAGAAAAAAAGCAAGAAAAAGATTTTCATTGTACTAATCTCTGCTCTCATTTAAAGCTAATGTAACTGAAGTGCCACTGTTGCATCTGGCAGTTAAAGAGATTCAACTATATAGTAATTACCTTTGTTATTTATGAGCACAAAAAAAGAGTCAGGGCCCTTTCTGCCTAGGTCCAGCTTGCCAGTGTGACATTTAAAGACAGCTAATTCATTAAACCTTTGTCAGTGACATTTGTTCTACTCACCGAAGTGAAGTTTATCTCATGTGCTGGGACTGAATTTGGACTTTCGTAAACTGCATCATCTGTATAGGACATCCAGATAGTAGGGTAGCAAAGATAGTAGAAGGTAGTGGGGAGATTAAATTTAATCACTTAAGTTCTTTAAAGTGTATTATTATTTACACAGCATTGTTACGGATTACATTTTTACATTTTGGTATTTTCACAACAGCCTATTTAAAGACATTCTTCACACAAAGCTAATCCCTACGTCAGGAAACTCCCTAGCTCTACTGGTTTTAGTATAACTCTTAAGTACAATATGTTCCATAAAGACAGTGAAGATAGTGCAAGTTTCATGCATCCCTAAGAGTTAATTTTAAAATACAGTAAAACCCCTTTACAAAAAATGTAACCATAATGCTTCTGAAAAGTCTAGTTTTGACTTGCTAAAATGAAGAGACACCTAGCTTCACACAGCTCATGGAGACAATACTGTCTAGAACTAATTCAGCCTCCACTGTTTTGGCAGCATTTCAGTATGACTAGAAATACTCATGAGGGAACAGCACTAGGTGAACATCAAACCCAAGGAAAGCAAATGCAAACACTGACTTCTGTAATACACAGCAAATGTCAAACAGTTTTCAATCTAATGATAAATAACCAACTGTGGAATTGCTTTTATACAGCTTGAAAGCCTAAATACTGCCAGCCTATTACTGTGAACTACCAAGAGTTCTTCTAGTATCCTTATTTTATTTTCCTACAATACTTTAGGGTGAAGGATATGCTCAGTTTGTTACTCTATTTTAAATATTAAAAGCTGTGTATCTTATGGTAGATTATAATATTGTTTTAACAAGACAAATGTTCTCCATATTTATCTTAAATATGCAGTCCGCTTAGTTGCAAGGTTAAGAATTTAAATTAGGGCCTTTAGAATGCCACCCTCAAAGTGGACTCTTGACTAGGCTTTATCCTTGGAAACGCATACACTCATGTAGTTCGTTTACAGTGATAAACCCCTTTCAACCAGTCACATTTCTCCCTTGGCTTCAACAAGGGTTGGATCACATTCTTAAAGATAATCAATTACAGAAACTGGAGTCTATAATCTTGAATAATAATAACTAGAAGAAAGAGTGCAGCAGAGGAAGCACTACAGATCCAGCTGCTCAGTCAGTAAGAAAGACCCTGTTCCTTCAGAGGAAGGAAAAACAAAGGCACATCTCCTTGATGAATTATGGGATATTGTTGTCATTTCTTCCAGGAACAAAATGTAGAGGGCACAGTGACTGCTACACCACAAATAAATACGAAAATAGTGATTATCTCATCACCAAACCTTCTAGTTTTTGGTTTGTAATGCTCGCACTCTTTAAAATGCTCTTTAAAACAGTTTATTCCACTTTCTCTCTGAGGCATCAAATGATGCCTAGAGAAGGGTTGACAATTTTTTCAGTCTGAAGATTATTTCCTCAGTTCAGATGAGCTGTGAATTATAATAAATTCAAGAACAAAAGATAAGAACACAGCTATCCATTATAAGCGAATATACATAATGAAATTGTGCTTTTCATGTTACATTTTGTATTCCTTGTTTATAAATAAATTTGTCAAGGTCAGAGGAAGATATTCTTTCCTACAGGGTACTATAATTTTCCAGACACATACACACTAAGGTGCATGTGGTCTTTTCAAAAAGTTGTAAAAACTATTAAATGCACAAAAATTGTGAAGAAGTTGCAAAATGAATCATTTCTGTTTCAGCATTGCTGTTTTCAAAAGGCAGGACAAAACCAGCATTTTGTGTTACTATTTTGATTTTTTCATACTTCCAATACATGCTGGTGTTGGAACAGGGGAATAAAATACATTTCTTTCCAGTAGCCAAAATATTTTTAACCTTTGGAATGCATGTTTTCCACCCCCACTCAACTTACTTAAGAAACAGCAGTTTGATACTGCCAGTTATAAATCAAAGATTATTTCACAGTATTTAACAATTTGTCAAAATTTAGAGATGAAATAGATAATGGGACTGTATTAATATAAACATATAAAATTGAGATTATTTTGAATTACACTGCCTTTTCCTAATACTAGAAGGACTGGAGGGCAGAAAATTGGCATCCTACTTGGCCTTGCACTCAAGCTAACTTGCTTTAACCTACCCCTCAAATACATAATTTTCAGATAGCTTCATACTTGTGGAAGCCCAGCCCTAAAAGTGTTCTTGGGAAAAGTGACATTGAACAGACCACTGCAAGAGGCCTGGCAGAATATAACTTCAGTGGTGAAAGATGACCCAGCTGCATAAGGAAAACTTTGTACATGGATATGCAGGAAGCAGTCTAACTCCATAAGGACCTCAGACCATGTGCCCGGGAGTAAGGGGGAACACCTGAAGAAAACAAGAAGAATGGGTCACAGGCAGAACAGAGAATCATAGAATCATAGAATCATTAAGGTTGGAAAACATGATGCATAAAGGCAGAACTGCTATAAGATATTATTAACACTGCCACTGCAGTGGATTTCTCACACTGTAATTGAGGAAGTAATGGATTATTTGTAATTTTAAAATGCAAGTGAAGATTATGGCTATGAGATAGGAAAGCAAGAGTTATTGAAGTGTTCTGAATGCCCAGGAGATTTCCTGAAGGAGACTCTTTTCCAGGCCATGAAGTCCTGCACAAATATCTAGAAATTATGGTACTTAATTGTTTGGCCAATGCACAAGTTTTGCCCGGGTGGCAAGGCTATAATGCATTACCCATTAAGGTCAATGGAATTATGTTAATTAACAACCATGAGCTTCTAAGCCTCATCTTGGCCTTAGAACCCCAAGGCTCCAGCTAGCAGCTTAGAATTTAGGGCTTAGATTCTGTCTAGATCATTTTATTAACATAGGAATAGCCTAAAGCACCTTAGCAGCTCCAGTGTAGTGAAGTCAATGCAACTAGTCACTTATCCTCCACATTTGTGCTTTGTTTTACTATACATTCCACTGCAGTCATTCCTGCCTTCCACAGGTTAATAATGAAGTATTTCTAATAAGATGGAGCTCTAATCACTATTAAAGCCTGGTCCACCAGCAAATATACGAGTTGGTTGCACATATAGATGAATGAAGTATTCCCTCAGCTAGTTAGGTTTCTGCAGTAACATTACCTAGCAACTGCATAGTGTAACACATTAATATAAAAGCAGTCGTAACTACAATGGCCTGTTGTGGCTCACCACAAAAAATTCTCACCAAAAATACTAACACAAAACCTTTTAAACAGTCACAAAAATTATTTTTAAAACTCCACACCTTTTCTTACATAATTAAATTTAGTTTGGCACTATTAATGGAAATATTTCCTTCTGATCTTCCTCCCATACAAGAAGCTGTGTTCATAAACACCACCATAAGACTTTTTACAGTCAGGTTAATACCTCTTTAGACTCTGATGACAAAAACTAGGATAGTCATGAGTTTATGTTACCGGAAGTATTCAATTGCTGGACCTGTTAACAAATGCATATTCTAGTTATATTTTAACTCTGTCCTGTTCTCATATACTCCAAAGAGAAACTCAGATGGCTCTCTGACTTTTCGAGGATTTTCAATAAAATAGGTCATAAAGACAAAGTTTTCTCTCAGTTCAAGTCAGAGGGAGGTCTCCCCCTGACTTCACTGAAACACCACCAAACAGCATTCTTAAAAATGAGACTATGATTTGCCAAAAAAAAAAAAAAAAAAAAAAAAAGAACTTGCTTGACTAATTAATAATCAGTCCTAAATCATTATGTGACTTTGAATGATCCTGCTTGTCTAGAATTTATCCCAAAACAGCAACAGCGGCATTATAAATCTCTGGGAAAGCAGCTCCTGTATTGGTCATCTGTAGGAGTCGATGTTATGTAGGTTGCTAAGCCCTTTGATTGCAGTTGCATTTCACAACAGCAGACAACATGGCCTGTGTGCTTCCTAATGCAAAACTGGAGAACTCTCATACTTAATTCAGGAATCCATATCCTATTATATTAGCCTTAGAAATCATCAGTATAAGTTTTATTCTAGCATGTTTGCAGAAACAGAACAAAGTTTAAGTATGTATTCAATCTTTCACTTGTTTAGCAAGTGAGCTGAGCCTGAATGATGAGACCTTCCAATATGCAGGATTACAGATGTCACAATAATGCACCAGAGTAACCTTACTCACTAGGAGAAAAAACAGTTCTTCTATGTAAGCAATTCTTTGTGGAAAAAAAAGTGGTAGAACTAGTTTCTACTCTCAGCAAGTGAGAGTATATTAATGGATCAATGCAGCATTATCTTAATTAAAAAATCAGAATATTTTCCTCTATTTATCTCCATGGACAACCAATTTTATTATACTACGTTTAGAGCACCCATAGCCCTAACTAGCATACTGCAAACACAGAAGTTGCACTTCCTTCTCAAAATAAATATGGCCTAATTTTATATATCTGACAGGAGCAATAAGTCTTCAAAAAAAATGAGAGAACTGAAGGTGAGGGAAACAACAAGAAGTTCACACTCCTGTGCAATACAACATCAGGAGGCTAAAAGCCTGCAAGACTGATGATTCCAAATTTATTTATTTTTATGTTTTATCCATGTTGCTCTTGTAAAAATTTTAAAGGCTTATATTCCTCTTGCCTGGGTAGGACAGCTACTGAAATCAATAGAATTAAATTCATGTAAAAGTTGGCAGATATAAAAGGAGATTAGCCCTGTTTCTTTAGACTTTGGCCATCCACACTCTGTTTAGATCTCAGTTTGCTTGCAGTATGGAAAACAACCATCTGATCCCAATAAAGAGAATAAACATATTTCTGAGGCCTCCTACACACTAATGTAGGTGGGTGGTGGAGGCATGTGGGTATATGCACTTGTGGGCTTTATACCCCATTATTCTTCTCTTGTTCTTTTTATTCATGTAATTAAGCAACTTCAACTCATATTTTTGGCATGTGTTCAAAATACTTATACGTCCTTCAATTAAGTGTACAGGAAACCAGACCTACTTACATAGCTCAACTGCACACTAGGCTTGACCCACTTAAATGGCATCAGCTCACTGGTTTTCCTTGTCTCAGTGCAGCTAGAACCAAACAGGAATAACACTGGCAAGATAAAACCCAGCTACAGAGTCCAAACAGATACTCATTATGTATGTATTTAAACATGAGTGATGCCTGCTTAAGGAATGAGCTGAGATGTTAAATTCCTCTGTAGGCTTGCTGTTATTTGCCATGCAGAAGAAAATCACTGTAGAGCTGAGGAAGAGCTAATGGATATATCAGAAGCCTACCAACATTCTGTGAAAAAGACTCTTTGCATAAAAGATGTGACAGCAAGCTCCAGTCGTTCTTCTCCCCTTCATTTTAAATCAGTTTTAGAGAAGCATATACTACTACTGAATATTCAGCTTTTACTAGCAATATGGCTAGCTCACACCTCAGGAACAAGGAGGAGATGAACCTGGCAGTAATGTCAGTTAAAAAAAGATGACTCATGGGCCAAAAATGGGACTGCTACCACCCCCTTTGCCACTCTGTACAACTGCTACACGGCAGCCCTCTTGAAGTTCTTAGAATCTTAAAAAATGTAAGATCATGCACATGTTAGTAATGTTCAACAAACTCCCCACATTCAAGCCCTTCTGCTTTCACCACTGGTGCCTCTTCTGCTTGCAGAAGATTGTAGCATTACTGCATTATTCCAGAAATTGCCCCTTCTGGTTCTACACAAAACTGAGCAGCATCCACAAGGGATGCATCTTCCAGTTTGGCAAGTCCATCTTCAGACACATTTTCTATCCTACTTTCACATCGTCCTGAGTCATTACTGTAGTTAATTAGTACCTAATCTGAACTGCTTGTTACATGTATTTGTTGGTCGCCATCTCATGACTAGTATTCTAGTATCACAACAGATGTCAGCACAGATATCAATTGAGCAGATCGAGATTCTTTTTTCCCTAAGGACCTTGTCATTCCATGTTCTGAACAGATGGCCCCATTTGTTTAAGAGAGAAATTCTGCCTCACATTTCCAAATTAGTCTTACAAATACGGACATCTGGCTTGATGAGAATAAAGCAAAATAACAATCACCCACTGAGACTGATGACACATGAGCATAATAGTGCAATAGAAAAGGAATTGGCTAAAGAGTTGAACTGACGTTGTGTGAGCTGTATTAATCAAAAACCTAAAAAAGCAAAGGTATTTTCCTTTGGAATAGTCATAGAACATATCATGGCAAAAGGCATGGAGCTGAAACTGTAGTAGCTCAAACCTACCGTTTTTTGAATGGATATTAGCTTTGAGTACTTTTGTAAAAGCATGGATTTTGCATTTGAGTTTGCTCCTGCACCTTATATCTGAACTTTATAGCATCCTCATCTTAAGCACTCGCAGTAAGATCTATCTTGGAATACCTTCACTAAAAAATACTAGCAGGTGAACGGATTTTGCACAAATGGAATGAAAGAGCCATTATACATAGCAGCATAAACACACTTTCACACATCTGCAGGATTTGAAAAGATGACTCTTCCCAGGAGAGGAAGAGAAACAGATAGTAATAAAGGTTGTAAAGCACAGACTGAGCCAGATATTAAAAGCAAGGTTAGCAGAGGGGTACAAAAAGCGTGTTTATACAGACAAAGCAGTGGCCTACAGAGAGAAATGAAATAACATGAGCTAACTCCAGTACTTGAAGCACTAGCAAGGTGCTCTTCAAGGCAATGTTTTAATTCATATGAAGCTAATGATGTTCTAGGTAACGTCCTTAGACCCTTAGATGTAGCTTGAAGTACCTTTGCCCTGCACTGCCTTGTGCCATAATTACAGAGCGCTCTCAGTACACAGGGGTGAGTTTTGAGATCACAGTCTGACAAGGCTAGTTGCTGAAAGCTAGTTGTAGGAAAGACCAGTGGACTCCATAAATCAGAGTCACCTCCTGAAAAAGAACTGTTGAATACCTTGGGTCACATCTTCAGCAACTGTAAGCTGGCACAGAGGCACTGAAATCTCAGAGCTATGCCAAATGCTGGTGGTTGGGACATCTTCACAAAACTAAATCCACTGCTGAGCAGTTACTTCTGAATGTGTTTACTTGTGCACTATACACTGGACCCTCCTTTCTTAATGACAGTAATCACCTGTGTCACTGCCAAGCTGTGTTGTATAAGTGTGTTCCTTAGGCATTAATGTCCCCTTTCAGAAAACATTGTCCTAAGGGTGAGAAATAAATACAGACAGCCAAAATTCACAAATGTTCAGACTGTCGAAAAGTGGCAGAATTTAATCTTTGAAAAGGCATTTATGCATATTTAGTAGGAGCTAATAAATCATAAAAATCAATTCTACAGTTAACAAGACTAGCAGGATATGTTTAGAAAAGGGAGTTGCACAGAAAGCCAAGGACAGTGAAGCTGCCAGGTGAAATAATTTGCCGATTCTCAGACAGCCACATCAACTGACTATGCAAGAAGCAAAACAGATGGTAAATGTTAATACAAATGCTTATAAAGAGAGTATAATAATGAACAAATGCATACTGTGTAGCATGTGCAAACGACCTATAAACTACATTAGCCATCCTATAAGAGGAATACTTTGGGTGTAATAAGGTTCTTAGACTTTTCATACCCAAGTGATGCAAGTAGATAAATGTGCATGTCAGTCACAGCTGAAGTGCAGGAAATCAGCAGCTACCTAGCCAAGTTTATGCATACTCCACAAGCCCATGGAAAACATGGCAGAATCACAGTACAGACTTCCCCAAAACAACTGCACAGTTTGAAAAAAAGACAAATTTCCTCATACTGTCCTAGTGGGAATTCCTCTGATGGTGGTATCAAAACAATTTGTGGTTTTCAGACTGCATTTGGAAGACTGATTACAGCTTATCTACAGAAACTAGCTGGCTTGGAAACAGAACAATAACTAGGGTAGGGAATTGCATTGTGATGGCTAGTCATTTGAGGTTTATATCGTTTTCCAAACATACATTGCATTGCATGCTCAGCTCCACACTACCACAGTTATGTGGTTATCACCATCAGAGCTACTTAATTCAGGTTGGGCATGTTGGTGTAAATTGTTGTCATACCTAAGGCTTCAACACAGATACTTCCACCTCCCCTCCCTGCAAGAAGGCCTGTAAAACAATTGTTGAAACTTTAGAGCCTAGGCTAATTAACCTCTAGCAATCCTAAAATACTTGTCAAGATCTGATTGGCAGAAAAATACTAATTCTGTGAGTAAACATTTAAGAAAATCTTTATACAAGCCATCGGAAGAAGCTTTAAGACAAGCTGAGCAGCAGCACCAGCATAGTACAGACAGAATCTAGAAGAAAAGCAGATAGAAAAGAACAATACATTAGCCAGTTAAAGGTGGGACATCCAATCTCCTATACTAAAATGAGTCATTCGAGAAAATTAACAAGCAATGCAATAGCAAAATCTGCAGATGACACAACAGTGTTGCAGGTAATCAAGATTAAATGTTGTGAGAAGTATCAGAGGATCTTCACAAAGCTAGGCAAATGGGGAGCAACAAACAAAATTCAGGACTCTGTCATTCAAAGTAAAGATGGCCTAATCCAGACATTTTTTGGTTCTTCGTTAACTGTCATTCAGCAACAATCATTTATTTAAGAATGCTAGTCAGTCTGTAGTAATGTCCCAGAAGGCAAACAAAAAACAAGGATCTTCAAAGAAATTTTATAAAATCCTCGCAGAAAGTAGCATTGCACTCTCACCTGCAAGACACTCTTCAGTTCTATTTACCTTGTTTCAAAAATTTTAAAAGTTGAAGCTGTAGGGGAAACAGAGAAAGTTCAGCAAAGCCTCATTCCTTTAGTTTCATCCTTGCTATGTGGGCCTGATAGCTTTGGCTGGGCAAGGGCTGGCATTCATCTGCAGAACTCACAACACCCTTGGACAGCTAAACAATGCACATGGTGGCCCATCATTCAGGATCACAGCAACATTCTTTCTTTGCTTCATTTATTTAACTTTTTCCTGTGGGCTCCACTTCTCTGGCACCACTCTACAAACTCTGCCTCTTTGCTGTGCCACTCCTCCTTTGTTAAAATGCAATATACTCTACAGACAGCATAGTATTCATACATGCAGACCATACACCTGAATTATAGAACCACTCTGCGTTGTTTGATCCAAATAAATACAGTGAATTTCCAAGAGTTCTGCAAAATCTGACATTTATTTAAAATTACAAAGCCAAAAATATGTCACAATCTAATCCTCTTCCTTCTGATCTGTACCACGTAAAACCAGCTTTCTGTTTGCCCACAATTTACCCACTTCTCTTCAAAGGCAAACTCAGTTACATGGGATCTGTAAAGTAATTGCTATATATTTCACATATTTCCTGCATTACTACAAAAAAGTATAACAGATGCGTCAATAACTGTAGCTCATTTGTTTATAAAAAAGTTGGAAAAGAGTTTAAGCAGATAATTTATACAAGTGAAGGTATGGGCCCAAGATTTTTCTTCTCTACCCTCATTGCCTTCCAACGAAAGAAGACAAAGAACCTTCCCACTGAGAAAATAAAAAGACTCCTACTTTTTCATAATCTCATCCTTCAAAGCTGCTAAAAAGCCAACATAGTTAGCAAAGGCTTCTCACAGACTCTTTTACACTGTAGAATGATACTGCAGTAACACTTTCACAATGAAAACAGCAGCTGGGATGTTTAACAAAATCATAATACAAAATGCCAAATAAAATAAAATAAAGACAAACTATTCATGCCACCTCTACCCAGCAAGCACCCTTTTCATTTCTGATCAGCAAAGTTTCAAAGATGTTAGCTGATGCCAGGTATCCGGAAACTTCAAGCATCAGTGGAACAAACACAAGATTTGGGGCTTTCCTGCTCTTTGACGATCACAATGGTTTTGCTTTCTGACACTTGAAACTGCCTTTCTGAGATAAGCTTTATGTGACTACCTCTTTTGGCTCTGCTCAGCATTGGAAAAGTGTCAGCTGTGTCCAGACTGTGGAACTGCATTTTAGAGAAGTTGTCTATGAAATGGAAACGGTACATCATGGAACAATAATAATTAGAAACCTAGATAGTATGATCTGTGAAAAAAAGGTTGAGAACATGTACCCTAAGTAAGAAAACAGTAAAGGTGAAATCTAGAAACAAAATACAGATACTCTGATAATGCAAAAAAAATGAGGGAATAATCTGTCTTCCACGTCTATGATGGAGAGGCGAAGGTGCCATTGTTTTAAATTTCTGGAGCAGAGATTAGGATTAATAGGAAAGCCTTCAAAAGTCCAGGAAAACTTTCTAACAGAAAGGACAGGTTAAAGGTCTGAGACATATGGCTTAAGAGGCGTCATCAGAGGTCTTTAAAAATAGGGTAAACAATGTGAATGACACATTCTTAACTATGCTTTGCTCTCTCTCCTATGACTGTCACTTACTCTGCTACTAACTTGTAAGAACTCGAGACTTCTTTTCATCATTGAAAAATATGAGAAAAGGGTGACAATTTAGACAAGTAAGTTTACTCAGCAACAGTCTGAGAAGCCAGGGAGTTCATGTGTTAAAAATCAACACAGCACAGAATGCATGAGCACCTTAATTTAAAAAAAAAATAGGACTTCAATGAAGCTCCTTTCAAAATGTCAGTAGAGAAATCGTATATTAAATATGTGATCTGTGAAGTACTGTTATAAATCAAAATTGGCTAAGACACAAAAATAAAGGTGCAACAATAAGTGGTCAATTTCCTTACTGAAAAAGTAAGTTGATCAGTATAAGATCAAGCTGTTTGTTTCTTTACAACTGAACAAAACTGGAACAAAGGCTGAGTAGTAAGCAAGAAAAAACTGCAGGTGCTTCAAAGTTACCTAGGGTGGTCATGTCCAGACAGGACTGTGAGAGGTTTACAAGAGAAACCAAAGTAATCACCAAAATGGCAAATGAAACCCAAGGTTAGTACATACAAAATAACCCACATTGGACAGAAGAAAAAAGGAAGAACACACTTTCGTCATCCTAAATTAACTTTGTGAACTTGGGAAAATAGTCTGGTATCACTGTAGGAGACTCATTAAAGACCTCAGCTCAATGCTGAGCTGTGGTAAAAAAGCAGACATGATGTGTTGAAGGATAAGGAATAGGATGGTGAATAATACAGAAAGCATTGTAATGCCATGATATAAATCAGTGGTGGAGTCTCATCTGGAATGCTGTATGTGCTTCTGATTACCCAGTCTCAAAAAGGATACTGCAGAACTAGGCAAGATTCAGAGAAAAGCAATGCAAATGATCAAAGGGCTGGAAACCTCACACACAATTATCAGAAAGGATGAAAAAAATTACTTAGTTTCTGAAAGGAACAGACTGTCAATGACAAATGTGCACTATGATGAAATATGGAGAAAGCAAATAAAGGTTTTCCTTCTCCCTGCCTCATGACACAAGAACAAAATCATTAATTGACATGAAAACATTATCTAAACCCAAAAAAGGAGATAGTTCACATCTAACATGTAATTAATCTGTATAAAACATAAATGTGATTAAAGCCAAGTATACTCAGTCATTTTCTTACTATATGTTATGAAACAATTAAAAAAAACTGAAAAGTGCTAACAAAATTTAGACAAACAGTAAACCAATTAGGGATAAGGAGCAGGCCAAACCTAGGAGGCAGATTACCCTCTGCTTTACAAGCCATCTCTTGAACTTCCTCAGCTACCTGTCAATGGCCTGAGTGGACTGCACCTTGCTGAACCAAACCAGCCACAAAACTGATCTCACTCTAGTCCCTTCCCTGAACCTGTGAGAGACAGTGATGCGCATTGTACATCAGCAACAGAGACAGCTAAGACAGAAGTAGTTAGGAAATGGCTCACCACCACTGGGAAGAAACAGTGAAAAGCAGTTTATAAGAGATTATCAAAATCCTTTCAATTTTGAATTTAAGAATGACAGGAATGCTAAACTGAAGTTGCTGACGACGTAAGGAACAAGGATGCCCTGAGCACAACTGCAAAATCTAGATAAACAGGGGAAAAGATTAGATTTACTAAGGCAGAGATGTGGATATGCAACTGGCAGAGGTCAAGCTTAGGTAAGGAAGCTTAGGCCTCCCATAGCATTAACTAACCTATTTTAGGTGAAAACATAATAAATTATGCTTTGTTTACAATGGAGTATATCTTCATGATAGCAAAGGTGTGCTGGCACAGGCTTCAGGAAGGCACACTTAAAAACTTTAAAACTGCAATAATGTGTTGTAAGCTGGTCAGAGGACAGGAATTCCATCCAGACTCCAAGTGACTGTAGTTCAAGGCTCCACAGAGGCACTTAAGAAAACTTGTATTTCGAAGCATGCATCTGAGGGACTTAACAGTTTTAGGCACAACTTTCATGTACACTGACAGGAGTTACACTTCTAGATCCCACTGATATTCAAAATAAATTGCTAACAGCTTTGCAAATCTCCTGTTGATAGAACGAAGATGCTTTGGCTACATATATCCGTGTGCTTGTTTGTTTGTTTATACATGCATACATATGTATCTATAGGCAAAATACATGTGGCCAGGACCATTTGCTGACACTGAAGCCAACTGGCAATGAACTGATTGGGTCTTTACTACTACAATGCCTTAGACTGCAAAACAGAGAAGGCACAACCCAGAAATGGATGCTGGGCAATGCCAGCTCCCAAATCCTGGCCAGGAATTGCCTGGGAGACGAGCAGCTGGCCTGGGCCAGAGCACAGCAGCAGCCTGTTCTGGTGATGCAGCAGCAGAAAAGACCCAGTTCTAGCACCAGGCAGATGACCTAGCACTGCTCGCTAGCACAAAGCAACTTCTGGACTCCTGCCCCTGATTACTAGCACCAGGCCTGGGTTTTTTGTGACTTTTGGTGGTATTTTTTTCTTTACAACAGGGAGAACATCACATAAAATACAATTAATTATTTTTCTTTACTGTCATTAGAAAAATCCCAAGTGAATAGATATTTTTCTCTCTCACAGAAAACCTTTTTTTCCCCTCTGATGCACTTAGTTCACACAAAATGAAATGCATGTGATATTCAGGTGACACCAGAGCCAGTACATGGCAACAACATAAAAGCCATATATGGACAGGGAGGCAGACTGCCGCCTTCTACTGCACAAGGACTTCTGACAACATCATACTGCAGGATCTGCATGACTAAAACTAGACAAAAAACATTCTCCACAAAAGAAAGGCACGGCAGTCTATAAGCAGTAGCCAGAGGCAGCTTCAGACGTGTCAATTCAGCTGTGTAAAGAATGTGCCAGTCTCAGTGTTGGAATAGTTTCCACACTTAATATACAGAACAAGTTATTAAAAATGAGGGGGAGTGACATGAAAGGGTGAGGCATATGGCACACAGTGTGCTACCACAGCATACCATATATTCCAGATAATAGTGTGCATTAGAAACTCCATTTACACTTTCACTGCTGACAAGTACAGCTACTGCCAATTAACAGCTCTCTCCACCACAACCTCGACTTCTGTTTCAAGGTAAATTCCTGGCCCTAATGAATCAACAGGAAATTTGCCACGAAAGTTAGTAGGAACAATATCTACTTGTGCAGGATTCTGCAAGTGTTTCTATTCCCCTAATTCAGGTTTGTATACTTATCACATATTTTAAGATATACCACTTGTTTCAACCCTTTACATCACTCTCCTCAATTTTTTGTATCATTTTGGAATAGCAAAAGCTTGAAAATACTCAACCACCCAGATTACTATCAGATTCAAAAAGCTGGCTAGCCATTTAGGAGGCAGAGTCCCGGCTAAGAGAACATCTCATTTCTAGTTCCAATCCTCCTTCAAGCTTTGTGTGAGTAGATTCCCCATAAAGTAAACAAGGTGAGGCAAAAGCAACATTAGCTAGCTCAGTTACTGGAGGTCTCTCTGGCATGAAATCAAAGTTGACACCACAGCTGAAAGATTCGCTCAGTGCAATGACAACCACATTCTGATGGTTCAGGGCCTAATCCTGCTCCACAAACATCAGTCCAAACCATCACCTTTTGCTGTAACAAGATTTGACCCCGGATCACAAGTGACATCCCACCGCCTTCCTTAAAAGAAAATAGCAAGTATTTTTAATTCATAAGTCACTACATTAGTAGCGTAAAGAATTTAAACATATCAGTTCCAAAACTATATGAAAATGATAATGTCCCATACCAGAAGGACTTTTTTTTTTTGCTCTTTCATACATGGATTGTATGGATTCATAGAATCATAGAATAGTTTGAGTTGAAAGGGACCATGGAGGTCACCTAGTCCAACGCCCCTGCAGTAAGCAGGGACATCTTCCCCTAGATCAGGTTGCTCAGAGCCCCATCCAACCTGACTTTGGATGTTTCCAGGGATGGGGCATCTACCACCTCCCTGGACAACCTGTTCCAGTGTTTCACGACCCTAAGCATAAAATATTTCTTCCTTATATCTAGTCTAAACCTCTCTTCTTTCAGCTTAAAACCATTATCCCTTGTCCTATTGCTATAGGCCTTTTCTTATAAGCCCCCTCTAGGTACTGAAAGGCTGCTATCAGCTCTCCTCAGAGTGTTCATGTTTGTGACTGATTAATATTGATACTCAGGAGCTACACACACCACTTAAAGTATTCCAATGCAACGACAGATCACTTGGATGCACTACACAAGAAAGTAGGTCTGAGCTCACCAAGGAAAAAGGGAGAAAGATCATGCAGACACCTTTTCAGTTTCGAGGATGTTTGATTTAATGTTGTGTTATGTACACAAAGCCTCTGGGTGAGCATACAGCTTCTGAATGAACTCTGAAGTTCATTCACATGGAATTCCTGACAGGAACAGGAGCACAATATCAAGCTGCATAGAATAGATTTTAACTTCCACAATATACCCATCAGTGTGGGACAGTTCAATTTTGCCATAAATTAATGTTAAAATACTCCCTTTGAACAAACTCCAGCTCACCTCACTATTGCAAAGCCCGTCTGTACAACACTTCCTGAGCCTGAATAGTCCCATTGATAACAATAGTACTATCCAAACATTATGGTACTGTTTACTGTAGGGAATGCTATGACTCAGTTTGGTCTGCACTTTTTATTACATTTAACCATAAATCTTAATCATATAAATACAATTGCATGAGCTTTATTTTAATAAACAGAAAACAAAAGTGTTTATTTTATTGCAGTTAGTATAAGGAAATCTACCTACTCCAAGACAACTCTACACATCTTCATATTGTAAGAGGTATTTTTAATTAATTTCCTGACTGAGATTCTGCTGTTTTGGGAACATTAAATTTAGTGCTGATATTCAAAAGCAATCCACCTTCTGTGTGAAAAATCTGTGGTTCTTTAACAACCCGTAGGTCTTAGGCACGTTCTCTAAGCAGGAGGGAATTTTCTTCTTACATCATAATATAGATTTGAACAGACATAAAAAATCTAGTCCACATTTCTTCCAGTTATTAATTAAAAAACAAAACCACAAACCTTCTGATGTTGTTTTGTTCTTTCCAACTTCTAAGGATAAAATAATCTTATTCTAACAATTAATTGGTCTGCTGCCTGTATACATTGTTTTCCATTTTCATGATCACATTTCCCTCAGCGAATGAACAAATTCAGCTACGTTTGCTGGAAGATTGATGCAGGCTTTTTGCTGGGGGCAAAGGGACCAGAGGTAAGATTCAAGACTACAGTGCACTTCCTAAATTTTAGAATTATAGAAATTGTGTGATCTAATGCTCCAGCCACATTTCTAGGGCTTCAACCTAGCAGAACCCACACGTATTAACTTTAAAACAAATGCAACTCAAGTGACTTCAAGGATGCAAACACCAGCTGTGTTTGTTGAATCAAAGCCTACAAATGCAGACTCTCATTTGTTTAATTCACAATAGATATTTGCTATAAAAAGAAAACAGAACAAACAGCAAACTTCTCCGAGTCAAGTGTAAAGCTTGTATACCTGATGCCGGTACAGGCTTTATCTGGCAATCTTATTTCCACAGTAGTTCTCCAAAATGAAACACCAATGAAACAATGCTAACAAAATAGCAGTTGTCCAAATAAGTGGGACCATCAAAATACATTCATATTATTTAAGTATCTCCTTCTGTATTGCATTCATCTCTTTTAATTAACTCACCCTCAGATCAAGCCATTAAAAGAGAAAAAATTAAAGTAAGACAGCTGTCAAGTGAAACAATAATCTAGTAATACCAATTTGTCCCCAAAATAACACATTCAAAATAAAAAAAAATTAAAAATCAGCCCTCCTAGAGATAAATATGTTCAGTGATTCTGCCACTTTTGTTCCTCTGAGATAGCTAATAATGTCGCCAACCCCAAAAGGCACTTACCCAGTATAGGAGACCGATGACCAATATCCTAATCATAATTAAACCCATCAAAGGCAGTCAAGAAACTGAATCATATCATTTAAGCTAGAGGTCTATGTCAATAGTTTATTTCTAAAATAACAACAAAAATAGTTTCTTCTATGCAGCATTTTCCATATTTATCATGTACTAGAATGGTTTATAAACAAGAGAAGTACATATCAAGAATGTTGCCATACAGCTTAAAGAGGATGAAATATACCTCTGGAATGTTCAGGTCCAGAGCCAGAGTAAACTGTTATCTTATGATCCACTTGAGCCTTTGTGCTGATCCCTAGTAAAATTCATTCTGAAGAAGAATTTTAAGATGGTTTTGATCCATGCAGGAATCCTGTTCCAAGAGGATGCTGATGTTGAAATCTTTGTCCCACTACAGTTAACAGCTGTAGTTGCTGTAGACTTCAGTAAAAACAGACTTTCAAACAATTTTTTGTAAAGATATTTCTACCTGTCATCAGAAATAGAAAGACAATACAAACAATGGCTGCTAACACATCACAGATAAAGAAGAAGATAAAAGTTTCAAAAACTAGACTGTGAAAATGTAGTTGTAGCTTCATAGATGTAATGCAGCCAGAAAAAAAATCCCCTTAACTATAAGTGTTTTTGCATCTTGAGATGAAAATATCAGTTGTTGGAACTGCTATCTTACTTTTCAATGATCACACATACAAACGTCATAAGGCACCCTCTGGTATTTCATAAACTTAACTGCTTAAAAAACATAGAATAAAGCAGACAGATTTTCTACTATCAAAGAAACAGCTAAGAAAATTCCTTCTTTCTTCCATTGAACTGTCACGCAATCGGAGTCCCATTTCAATCAATGTGACTTCACATGCATGAAGCAATTCAGCCTAAATGGCAATGGTATACTGGCCCAAAAAATTTACACCAGCTGATTTTGAACAAAACAAACAATTCAGCTCTTGTAGATAAGCGTGATTTTTGCAACACCAGTGTAAGTTTGTGAAGAGTTTGGACAAGAAAGACTTGCATCAGCATTACCACATGCAGGACAGACATTAAGAATGTTGTCTTTTGATACTAAGATAATGCTTTGGTGAGATGTGTTTAATAACAGAGGACAGTGGAAACAAAAACTAAGAACAAATCATCCTTTTGTGTCTTGGCATAGTCCTCACAGTATTGTATCACTACAATAAGTTTAATCTTACAGACTCATTTTCCATTATTTCATTTTATTACCCAGTGCTTCAATGAAGTCTCTTTTTTCTTTAGTATGGTGAAAACTGGAAGCTCTATAGTAGCTGTCTTCAGGTCAAAAGTATGCTTCTTTAAGCCTCTTTTTCCTTCATTTTGTTTCTCCAGAATGAGCAGTTGAAAACACAAGCCAAAGCACACACAGAGATTCTACCTCCATGGTAAAAAGACATACGGCCAGAAGACAGGTCCATATCAAAAGTTCCCCAGCCTATCCCCTTTCTGTTCCTTGGAATAGGCTTGCAAGCTAAAAAAGAAACTCAGTCCCAGGTACTCATTAATATCTTTATAGTGCTTACAGTATAAAAAATAACAGGTTTTCTTGTGAAAAGAATACTGCATAATGCTGTTTTATTCACAGTGACTTTTCCCTCTACTTTCTTCATGTATCTCGCAGATTTTTGAAAGCTGCTAGGGAAAATTTAAAAGAAAAAGTACTCAGCTGGGAAATTAAACCAAATTCACCAGGGAAACAACAATAAGAAATGCAAAGAAACTAAAGGAAAAAACAGAAACTACAGATACCTGAACTAGCCTAGTGTAATGTTTTCCCCATTTAAACCCAAAGACCATAATACTGAAGGCACTGGATTCAACATTAATAATTTAAAGACTATGGGCTCACTATGAAGTTTTAGCACAAATTCTCTAGCTGTTCATTTTATGGTGTTATTCACACGGGTAGCAGTCTGCAGAATCAAACCCATTCTCCACAGTTTCACTGGAAGGAAACATAAATTACACTAAAATCATAATTTTGTTCATGCAATACAATTTTTTAAAAGATAAATAACATAAAATAAACAATTAAATTAATCAAACAGATTTCCATAAGTATGGAAAGTGCTTTCAGTAGATTCAGTTGAGTTTATTGTTGCAACTAAGGGAAACGAGTAGGGTTAATTTATAGAAAAAAGTTGCAAGCAACAAGTGATATTCATCAGCAGATGGGACAGTAAAAGCAGATTCTTATTTAGCTCGAGTCTGACTATATTCCTTATAACTGCTTTGTATCATGAATATCATTTCTCAGCCAAGATAGACTGGCAGAATTGCTGTATAATTGACTATAAAACAGAAACACCACAACTGACCCTTCAAAAACAAATCTAAATACAAAGAAAAAGAAAAAAATGCCAAACCAAACAGAGAATAAAAACTTTTTTTGTATATTTTTTTTAACATCTTGTGTTTCATATAACAACAGCAAATTTAGAAAATGTAATGGAAATTTACTTTTAAATTAATGCTGTTTTTTTACAGGTGTCTGCCCATATCCTACCATAAGTCCTCTCTTCCATAATACCATGCATTAGAACACAGAATTTGGGAGCAGGATTGATCACACTTGATTTTACCATTTAAGAATAAAGCATATTGTTTCAGTAAGTTATCAATATTCCCTCTTTGGTCAGAGCAGACAGACAGGCACACTCAGAGAACAAGTCCACATGCTCTCAGGGGAGATCTCTATGGCACCTGAAACACTCTTAAACTCAGGTTGCTGCTAAAAGGAACAACCCCATCCTCCTTCAGCTGCACATTCCTACAGGCCTTTGTATGTTCACATTCAGTGAACTTGAGAAATAGATTCAGATGAAAGCACTCCAGGCAACAATCTTTCAGAAGCATAAAAGCCTACATGAGTCAACAAACAGCTTTAGAAAAAAATCTGCATGTAGAGAAAAGCTGCCTGTGCCCAGTTTCATTTAAAATGGTGATAGAACTGTAGCTTAAAATAGAAGGCAGTTTTAGACTGCCCATTCACTGCAGAAGAAACCCAGACAATAGTATAAGCCTAATAAATAATATGGGACCTGGTCAAATGTCTCTAATTTCCCTACAGTTTAGAGAGCATGGTTATGAGATTTTTTTTGGTGGAGCAAGATTTTTTCTTACATACCATTCAATTGTTTGTGCAAAACATCTTTCCAGCGAAGGTCCAAACAAGAAAGTGAGCCTCTAAATGTAACATGCTTTTGTCCTTGCCTTTATTGTATTACTGCAGCTAGCTAGGTCCAACTTTAGAATTTCAGAAACTAAAATAATAAACTTCTCCACGTGCAACCAAGTTCCATCTTAGAAAGTTTCTGGGTAACAAGAAAGAAGACAACTTGTTGCTTCTGCAGAATTGATAGTTAGGGAACCTGAGAGGTGCAGAAAAAAGGCTTTAATGACTACTGTATAGAATTTCTAAATCCCTGCTGAGTTGTTCCATCTTTTTTTTGTGTGTTAGAATTGTAATTATTTTATCTTGCAGGGTTTCTAAGCATGATGAGACAATCTCCATGGATCATGTTTCGCAAATAAGTCCATACCTTTGGAAGAAACAAAAATAACATCAAAAAGTACTGAGAATAATCTAGTACCTACATTTTTGCAATTCCTATGCTACATCTTTGGAGATTTTATGTTCCAGGTAGTGTGAGACTTCTTAAAAGTTAAACTCTTCCCTTCAAAAAAAAACCTGAAGCATGGTTTCTTCTTCCTAATGCTACCTAATAACAGCTTCCCCCCTAAAAAAAATCTTAAAGATTAAATTTGTCATATATACATAGAATAAAACTTTATTTTAGAATTTTCAATTTCCACCATTTCTGTACCACTGATGATTTTTGTAAGACTTGCCAGGCTGTTTATAAAGCTTGACAATACAGCATCAGATCTTCCAGATTTCCTATAAAAGGTCACTGTGCTTTGGTGCAAACCAAGTTGTACACAGGACACAGTGCCTTACACGAATGTATGTGATAAACTGGTATGCGGCTCACTGCTACCAGATGCATTGTTCATATGGTTATAGCTGCATTCTGAGCTATCTTCATGCCTCTACAGCACATCTCTCACATTTTGAATCCTATTCCCACCAAGCAGTCTAGCAACACAAAGACCGAATTACTTCTGCATCCTAGAGCTTTCAGAGTGCATCTTCCTGGGCTTGTGCTATGCCAACTCTTGGTGCTACCAAACGGACTCACAATACGCTCCCTGGTCTCCTCACTCTTTGAAGAGAGGCAAAGATCAAGAAATCCCTAATAACCATACAACCACAGTCTCTTTGAGTAAATCAGTATGATGGACAGTGGCTGAGAAAATACAGAAAACATGCTATATAAGGCCTCATTAATGACCAAGGACATACAGGTAGCTTTGTCAGACAAGAAAGTATGAAATTTAGGCCTTCAAGCACACTAGATGACCATGAGACCTAGTACAAGGCTTTCGGAACCCTTTGTAGACAGGCTTTAGCCCTTGACCTCTACCTTTGCTGTCCATTCTCCAGCCCAAGAAGTCTGTAGCCACCAGTAAACATCCAGGGTATTATCTCCTAAAACATGTATCTGAAACATATTTTCATTCCTGGGCCTCAGTATTGCTGTTTTAGATAGCTGTGCTCCTTCCCATCTGAATTAACACCAATCCACATGCTCAAAAAAATATAGCCGCTAAAACAGCCAGCATGATTATATGGTAACACCTATCTGTGAACCTCTGATCTCCCTGTTCTTGTTGTCTCTCCTGCTGACGTATGTTCAATATTATGCATTTGTTTGCTTTCACTTCTGTTCCAGGATGTTGTCCATTGTCCTGATTACAGACAAGTGGCATACTTAATCTGCTAACTATACTGGATTTTAAAAGAAATACTTTAGCCTAGAAACATGGTTACTGAGTGTTTAGAATTGTATGTTGTCCAGTTCTGTTGGTAGTACCTGTCTCATGATTTCACAGAATCACAGAATCACAGAATCACAGAATGTTAGGGATTGGAAGGGACCTCGAAAGATCATCTAGCCCAATCCCCCTGCTGGAGCAGGAACACCTAGATCAGATTCCACAGGAACGCATCCAGGCGGGCTTTGAATGTCTCCAGAGAAGGAGACTCCACAACCTCTCTGGGCAGCCTGTTCCAGTGCTCTGTCACCCTCACTGTAAAGAATTTTTTTCTCATATTCAAGTGGAACCTCCTGTGTTCCAGCTTGAACCCATTGCCCCTTGTCTTATCACTGGATGAATACAAGAAATTAACACATGGCACACAAAAAATCTTATCAATCCCTCTTTTTCATCTGTTCCAACTCTCATTCAGGGAGGTTTAATTTTGTAAAAAAAACATAGCGATACTGTTTTTCTAACAAAAGCTACTATAAGCAACGTATACATGGAAAATGTTTACATTACCAAGTAACGTGGCAATAGGAGCAGATCTGTATTTGCAAACCTGGAAATGGAAAAACAAACCAAAAGCACTGGTTTACAGCATCCAGGGGAATGGAGATCCAGACCATCTGGGATACCAGAGACATGAGACAAATCCAAGAGTAGTCAGTGTTCACAGGAGATTCTGACAAATGAAGATATGTTGACATGCGCACACACACACACAAAACGAAAAATAAAAAGAGTGAGAGAGAAGGCATTACTCAGAAGCAAACGGACAGAGAAATTTGTGGGAGGACCTTATAATTTCCAAGGAAATGGTGACATGGGCAGTCTTCTGACTCAAGAGAGAAAGGGAAATGCTGGACTTACCAGGGAAATATTCTTGGAAAGCAAAACTGAGGCTACTTAACAGAGGAGATATTTCAAAATGTGTCTCTTTCTTTCATTGCATCATTGAAAGGTCATACTGAAAAGCAGCAATGAATTCCCTAAGATACTGTGTCAGTCTGTCCTGAGTTAAATATCATACAAAGTAGATTATTGTTGTTATCAATCCCTATGATATTGATCAACAAGTATATACCTATAAAGATCTGCAAAGATCTACATAGTCATTATTGGTGAAAATCTTCATATTGGTCGCACTTTTGCTATCTAATCTCTATGAAGACAAAGGTCTGCCTTTCAACAATGTAAAGCTGAAAAGCTTAAGTTATCAGTGTTAATCAACTACATAAAAGTTTCTGAAATGCAGATTTCAGCAGGACATCAAGCAAATTCTTTGTTAAACTTTTCTTACACTGCAAGTTATTTGTAGCAGAAAGAAAGCATCCAGCCACCATGGCAAAGGCTTAGCAACAAGCTGAAGATCAAATAGCAAGAGGAAGTTGAAAAGCAAAGAGCAAGGATAAGATACTCCTACTAAGAATACAAATTCTACTAAAGTCCGAGTTCCCTTCCTTAAAAACTAGCAGCAGCTTCTTTTAGTGTGCTTTTAACATAGTTCCTTAAGGTTTAAAAATGGCAAAAAATTACACACCTTAGTAGCCCTCCAATCCTGAGGATACAATCTCCACAAGTAACCTGCTGAGTCTATTATGTCTACTGGAAATAGAGCTGCTCAGTTGTTCATTTCCCTAAACTGTTCATCTGCTGTCAGTCTAAATCTCTTGTGCAATATTTGAGCTCTCCAGTTACTGTAACAGCAATTTCAGCTTTCAGAAGGCTTCCCCTTCCTCTTAAAGACTGAAATTTGTTTTGCAATTCAGTTCATTTTATTTATAAATATTTAATTTTAATTTGCCTCCTTAAAATTTGCTCTGAGTGGATAGTAACATGAATTTATTATGAAGTGTATTTATCTTTTTGTACCTCATCAGTGCTCAAGAGTTCAGTTGCCTCTACTAAGCATTCTGCTAAACAAACTTCTGGAGGCCGAATTCAAGTGCATGAGGGAAACGAAGCACAAATTTAGGATGCAGTTCTTCTTTCATGCCCCTCTGCAATCTTCCTCAAAACCACATGCACCACTGGAGTTCAGAAATGGCATTAAGGCTGGTATCTGATGACAGGAGACATGATCCAGATTAGTTTTATGTCCCCTGTTCCCTATACAAATTGCATCAACATTACATCCAGGAATAGCCCAAAATGTCAGTTTCAACAGAAGTGAAGAACGAAATGAAGAACATAAAACAAATCTTAAGATTAAAAAACAAAAAAATCAAATCCCTACAACAGAGCTTGTCAGTGAAGGAATACATGACAAAGAAATAATGGAACTTTTTAGCCCATCTGCACATATCATCATGACAATGGCTGATGACATTTTAAATGTACCTTCAATTCAACCACAGTTAGCAAATACTCTGATAACATAAATATCCTGAAAACAGCCAGGAAGAGCACAGCATGATTTCAGTCTGTTTTGACTTGGGTGCATCACTACAGTTTCATAGAAACCGGTCACAATTAATGGAACTTTGTCATTTTAAAATATTTATGATGTAACTTTCTTGGATGGCTATCAAAAACTCTCTCACCTCTTTCCTACTGGGGGGAAATTAGAGAGAAGTTAGTAACTGAGCAGCTCCACACATACTGTTCCAAGCAGTCCTGGCTAACAGGGGAGGTCCCAGAAGACTGGAAACTTGCCAATGCAACACCCATTTACAAGAAGGGCCGTAAGGAGGACCAGGGGAACTACAGGCCTGTCAGCCTGACCTTGGTACCAGGGAAGATTATGGAACGGCTCATCTTGAGTGTGCTCACACGGCATGTACAGGACACCCAGGGGATCAAGCCCAGCCAGCATG
This sequence comes from Pterocles orientalis, assembly GCA_011057875.1. Taxonomy (NCBI): domain Eukaryota; kingdom Metazoa; phylum Chordata; class Aves; order Pterocliformes; family Pteroclidae; genus Pterocles; species Pterocles orientalis. The sequence goes on from WKFP01014819.1 coordinate 920,787, forward strand.
GGTTCATGAAAGGAAGGTCATGCTTGACCAACCTGATCTCCTTCTATGACCAGGTGACCCATCTAGTGGATGAGGGAAAGGCCATGGATGTCACCTACTTGGACGTTAGCAAGGCCTTCGACACCGTGTCCCATAGCATTCTCCTAGAAAAGCTAGTCGCTGACAGCTTAGACAGGAACACCCATTGCTGGATAAAAAACTGGCTGGACGGCCAAGCCCAGAGTGTCATGGTGAACAGAGTTAAGACCAGGTGGCGGCCGGTCACCAGTGGTGTTCCCCAGGGATTGGTGTTAGGGCCTGTGCTGTTTAACATCTTTATCAATGACCTGGATGAGGGGATTGACTGCTCCCTCAGGAAGTTTGCTGATGATACCAAATTGAGCGGTTGTGTTAACCTACTTGAGGGCAGGAAGGCTTTGCAGAGGGATCTGGACAGGCTGGACTGATGGGCTGAGGCCAATTGTATGAGGTTCAATAAAGCCAAGTGCCGGGTCCTGAACTTTGGTCACAACAACCCCCTGCAACGCTACAGGCTTGGGGGAGAGTGGCTGAAAAGCTGCCCAGCAGAGAGGGACCTGGGGGTGCTGGTTGACAGCTGGCTGAACATGAGCCAGCAGTGTGCCCAGGTGGCCAAGAAGGCCAATGGCATCCTGGCCTGCATCAGCAATAGCGTGGCCAGCAGGACTAGGGAAGTGATTGTGCCCCTGTACTCGGCACTGGTGAGGCTGCACCTTGAATCCTGTGTTCAGTTTTGGGCCCCTCCCCACAAGAAGGACATTGAGGTGCTGGAGCAGGTCCAGAGAAGGGCAACGAAGGTGGTGAAGGGTCTGGAGGACAGGTCTTACGAGGAGCGGCTGAGAGAGCTGGGGTTGTTTAGTCTGGAGAAGAGGAGGCTGAGAGGAGACCTTATCACTCTTTACAACTAACTGAAAGGAAGTTGTAGTGAGGTGGGTGCTGGCCTCTTCTGTGTAGTAACAAGTGAGAGGACAAAAGGAAAAGGCCTCAAGTTGCGACAGGGGAGGTTTAGGCTGGATATTAGAAAAAATTTCTTGACTGAAAGAGTGATCAGGCATTGGAACAGGCTGCCCAGGGAAGTCACCATCCCTGAAGGTGTTCAAGGAACACATAGATGTGGTGCTTAGGGACATGTTTTTGTGAGCTAGGTGGTGTGGGTTGCTGGTTGGACTTGGTGATTCTTGAGGTCTTTTCCAACCTTAGTTATTCTATGATTCTATGATATCCACATATTTTTCCCCCAAGACCAGCATCGCAAGTATTGTATGTTATATTACTAAGTTCACAAAGGGAATCAAATTTTTCTCATTAATACTAAATAATTTGGGAGCTGGGAAGTAAAAAAATTTAGAAGAAGTTAATTCAGTTTTGAATTATGATGTCAGAAATTATTGCAATACTGAACACTTGAGGACAGTAACTGAGTACATCAGTTTGATTGAAAAACACACACTATAAATACTATTGTTCTCTTAATGCAGCACAGAGAAAAATGAAATAAGATTGCAAACATTTAACAAAAGTCTTAAAATAAGTGCTTCTTACTCTGTCTCTGCACAGATGAAAGGGCTAGATAATGTATGTTGGGGCTGAATGAAAATGCATTGCGCTCTTAAATTAGTGGGAAAGCACATAGTCGAAAATACCTCTGCTGGTATTCTTGAAATATCATGATGATCCATTTTCTTTAAAATGGACTGATATTAGTATCTGTGTGTAATTCAGATGAAAAACACTAGTATTTTGAAAAGTTCATGCTGGTCTACTAAAATAGGTACTGCTGTTCTCCATATCACTAAAATACCCAGTAATCTACCACACTGTGATATTTCAGACATCTAAACAGGCTTCTATTTACTATTATAATGGACTTTAGACCAGGGTTTACAGTTTATAAAAGATCAAGTATTGCTCTAACATATTCTCTTGTTATTCCCAGACAAAACACAATACTTAGAACTGCCAGTAAGGTCCCAGACACACTTTTTCAAAATATTGTTCACTACAGATGCCTCTGGCATTTACAGCTCCTGAATAGGAAATTCTCCAGAAATTGAAATCTACAACATCAGCTTCTGTATTAACCATTTCTAGAAGCCAGACATTTACTGAAAACCCATGTTTTATTACAGAAATTACTGCATTTACATGGGGTTTTCTTAGTTACCGTGATAATCTTACCAAACACACTATTCATTAACAAAGCCTTGCAAAAATGAAAGCAACCTACCATAACCAGTTTAGCCTTCTTGACTATTTCTGGATCCTGCTAAAAAATATGGTTTGCAGTAAAGTGCTAATTTGAACACTGACCAGAACTTTTAAGATTGAAGTCACTATTATATGCTTAGTACATTACAGCTAAAATTGTATGAGATTACAGCTTAAAAGATGTGACTAGTACAAATAATTTCTACTATTTAAATCTTTATACATTTGCTTAAGATACTGGAAGAGCCATTAATCTCTCAAAAGGTGACTACCAATGAATTACCAGTAAAATAATCATTAAAAAACAGGATAATAATTAAGATAAAATAGATTGATTAGTTCCTGTAGGAAAAAAAAAAGTGAGCAGAAAGAACATTGATACTATCATTGTCGTACATTAATCAAGTTGGTTAATATGGTATCAGAAAGCACTCCAATAAGGAACTGATGAAAGCTAAAAATAACCTACGGAAACTATGGGTAAGATACTCAGCTTTGAACAGATACACGATGTAGTGTTCTTGAAGAAGCAATTTTAGACATGGAATCTATCAAAAAGGATATGAGAGATTCCTGCAGAATAAGTGGCAACATATATGGAAATAGGAAGCCATGAAAATAGGAGACACAAAGGAGGTTTGAGAGATGCATACACCACAGAAAGGAGCAAAAAAAGTGATAGCAGCACAAGAGATTACATGGGATTTTAAAAATATCTTCCATTTACAGCATTGGCATGCATAGTTAGATCTGCATAAGTATACTATAGGTAGGATTTAGATGCTTGATTTGGTGCTTAAGTTCCAAAATTAGATACTCAGCATCATCACTTCTACTTAACCCTGAATACCAGCACACTCAGCTGCTATTGCTCAAGATAGCTGACATATCTAGTACTATCTTAATTTTAATCAGTTTCACTGCTATTCATCTGTATGGATAGCTCCACATTCTTCTTCTTCCCTCAGCTCTGACACCTTAATCAACAACATCCTCAGAAAACCAGGCTGAAGACAGATGGCAAGACTAATGACAAGCATTCCCTGGAGCTAGAGCTTAAAACTCCTGTCTTTCTACTCCAAGATGTGTGAGTTAATCTATGAACTGATCTTTTTTTGCAGTCCCAATTAATATTTAATTATTCCATACAGAGCAAAACACCTTCAAAGGGAGACACTGCAACTATCCCATCTCAGAGTATTTTATAGCCAGGATACTTTCCTGGAAGATAGGAGATGCTGATTAGAGCTTCCTCAGGCAAAGCCTGCTGTCTTTTAACTGTTGATCTACTGCATAGCATGTGTTGGGAGTGGCTGGCAAGGAACAGAACAGTAAGAGTTTTTGAACAAAAAAGGCTATGTGGCTAATTTCAGGAAATGGATCCCGAGCTGAAGGAGACTATAGTATCCCAGTTCTTTTCAAGATCTCTCCCAGGCAGCTCTCCATTCAGCTTGTTGGGATTTGCCATATAACTCTCCTTTTCAGAGGGGCTGCCTAAGCAGCTAACATTAATGATGTTAATCCAGACAAGCACCTAGGCACTGCAAAGCTCAAAGCTTCAGCAACTTGTGCTTTTCTTTGTGAGTGTGGGGCCCAGCAAGTCAGAGAAGAGCTCCAGAAGCAAGGTGTCACGGCCAGAGTTGGGAAATATGCTGATGACTTGGGTGGCAGCACAATTCTGGGTGGACACTAAGCAACAGAGTTTAAAAGTGAGCAGCCCAGACTGAGAGCTCTTACTGTAATTCAACAGAAAGTTGGGAGGAAATGGAGTGAAGAAAACCTTTTGGATATACAAACAGTGAAGTTCAAAGGGAAAGGAAGTGCACCAACAAAACAGGTCTTCTCCAACTCTACTTCTCCACATGCTCCTATGTTACTCTCTTCCATCATTTCCAGTCTTATCACCAAACCTCCCACAATTTTTATATCACACCAGCTGTCTTCTTGAAAGCTACCATCTTTCCACAGCCTTACTGACACTATCCCTTTTCTCATCACACTAACAAAATTAACATGATTAACCATAATCATTAAAATAAAATATTCTATGTGTATCTCTCTCCCTGAACATATACAAAATTATTTTAGATTATTTGTAACATAGATTATAATTTCCCCTAATTAAGGACACTGGGTTAGATTTTAGGTTGTGATATGAATCAGTACATTTCCAAGAAACTATCTGATTTACATCACACAAGTATGTTGCTTGTCTAATTAATATGCATCAGGACATTATGCAGGAATGCTTTCCACACGGCATATATGTCTATGAACTGAGTGATACATCACACACATTCTTTCCAAATCTGAGATGTCAGAGAGGGTGTCCCATAACACTGCTATGGTTGCACCTGTTCAGGAAGGTGTGGTTGATGCATTATTGCAATAAGCATATTACAAATATACATGTAGGTAGAAATTACAACTGAGATGGCATAAACCTTTGAGATATCCATAGGCCATTATCATACAACAAGAAACACTGCTCTTTTGCATCGTTTTCCTTCTTCCTTCTTGTCAGCATGTCTCAAGGAATCTCCCATAGCACAGAAATACTTGGTACAAAACTTAATACATCCTGAACTATTATTTTTCTGAGAACCGCCCAATGATTTCTAGGATTAGACAATGCAGGTCATACACATGAAAGTCAGTTTATCTAAGAAAGAATGGGAAGCACACAGACACTTCATTTACCACAGTAAAACAGTCTTAAAGTGTAATCCTTCACATGACACGGTGGCAGCTTCAAACTTCTTTCTTTCTTCCTCCTCAGGTTAGATGATGGCTGCAGCCACTCCACTTCCTAAAGCCATCCTCAAGTTCTCTAATAATTCTTCCAACTGAAACCAAATAAAGACCCACAACAAAACCACCTGGGAAGCACTGCAGAGACACTGTAGAGCACTTAATTTTTCTCTTGCTACATAACTAGGAAAGAATCACATAGATTTCCTTGAAAATGTTCAGACCTCAGCAATCAACAACCTTCCTAAAATGAATACCAGGCTCAGCAGCACTGCACAAGATATCACAAGCCTGTACGATCACAGGTAATTACTCATAACCAGTGTGATTTGAGCTTTCATCACAATACCAAAACTGTTACAGCTGCATACAGTAGCTGTAGCAACTGAATGTTTAGTCAAGAATACTTACATTATCTAAATGTCTCATCTGAAACGTGCATGCATTTAAAATTCAGCTACAATTTAGTGATACACATACTGAAATTATATAGAAAAGAGCAACAACAATGCCAAGGTACATAAACCAAGGTTTTATCTTGTGAAAAGTTACAATTCCCGTTGACATGTGGAAGTTCGGGCTGTTGCAACCAAAAGGTGTGTTTGCAAGTCTGACATTTATAATTACACAAACATTCCCCCACCCATAATGTCAAACACACTGAATGCCTTTCCAACAGTGAGAGGCTTTCCAGCTGGTGAAGAAAACCAGCATCAAGAACTCAATTTGTGTATTACTTAAAACTATTATCTATCTACATTTCTAAAGAGAACGGAGTTCATTTCTGTTCCAGTCTGCTACTCTACTGCAGCCAGATCCTATAATAATGGACAGGATATATAAATATCAGATGTACATATGAAGATTCACTTATAAACTGCTCAAAAATATTACTAAGCTAATACATACCTTTAATAAATTATGACCTGTTTATTATAGAATGCAATGGTTCAAAGTTTACTTATGCCTATTTAAAGTCTATTAATTGCTAAATTCTCCACCTGTGACAAGCTTAGAGTCTCAATTAACCAGACACTAGCCCTTTGCAAACTGCTTACCAGTGAAACAGTATGAAGTTCAAACCAAATATACTAAATCAACCATAAATGGGTCTGTCTCCTCCACACAAAGTTATTTCCACTCTGGAGGGCAACAGAGTCAACTCAGATTGCAAGGGACCGGCAAGTAACAATTCTGGCACCAACCCTCTGTGTGACTTTGGAAAAGCTGCTCCGAGTTCCTCTGCCTTCTTTTGTCTGTCTGGTGTTTAGACAACAATGATCTTGGATTGCTACCTGGGCCTGGAATCATCCCAAGTTAGTAAAATACATAACCAAAGTGCCTGCCTTAAGAGATTAATTACCTAGGCTTCTTGTATAATTGGTGGAGAGCATAACATAAATTTTCTACTGATCCATATAAAAGTTTTTCTGTATTCCTTTGGTCATGTAGAATATGGGTTTAAAAATGAAATCAAGGTAAATGTTTATAGCTGTATTCAAATTCAAAACTAGAAGCAGGGAGGAAGGCTGTAAAACAGCTAGATTTGACTTTCGGACCTGCCTGACTCAGCCACAAATTTTGAAAAAAAAAAAAAAAGAAGAAGAAGAAAGTCTCATACACCACAAGGAAAACTTCAAGTGATACTAATGCCAAAATCAAATGAGCCACGGAAGCATTTCCATGGACATGATTGACACTAGCCACATTCACAGGAGTGTTGTTTTTTTTCTTTCAGAGCAAACGATACAGATGTTTAAAATTTAAATATGCAGCATAGTACTGATTATATTAGACTTCTGACCAAGATGAATAAAATTAGAAATATTAGTTGCTGTTATGCTACTTACTATTCAGTTGGGTGGTTTATCAATGCCTGTGTTGAAAATCTCACATTGCAGCTAGCGCTGCAAGATCTGCAGAGACTCCAAGCAGCCTGAAGTACAGACCCATCCTTAGTTTTCCTCATGGGGTTCTCAGAACACACCCTGTCTTTTTTTTTTTTTTCCACAATCAGTGGACCAAACTACTCCTTACTCAGGTAAAAAGATTAAAATCCATGAGGAGCTGAAATGCAGCTTTGAATGGAAAGATGTTCTGAGTAACAGGGCTTCATGAACTATGGGAACAGAGTAGCTCTGTTCCACAGTGGGTACAGTGGCAGAAAGAAGGGTGATAGATACCACTTCTAGCAGAACACTCCCAACTTTGTACCCAGTTTTAAGTGGTGTGCATCTCACTACCACAGCTAAGATACCCTCGCCCTAGAATAAAAAGCTAAAAACAGGCACAACTGCATCAGTCCAGATCTCAAGTGTTTTTAAGCAACTAGAAACAAGCTGAATACTCAACTACAGTATTTCTATGAATTTGGCATTAAAAAAAAGTTTCATTCTGTATCTACTTTACTAGCTGACAAATGAAGTCAAGTAGCTGTCAAGCAGCAGGCTGATAATATAACTGTTCCCAGCATAAGTAAACTGCAGTAATTCTTAAACAGCACATGAAGCTCTTTGGTAGCAGGACAGAAATGGGACTACTGTTGAATTTGGCTGCCTTTACCAGTTCCGGCCTAAGAACATACCGTAGTCTAATAGTATGTTTCAGCATTTGTTAATCTCATGAGGTCAGTCTGTTGAAGTTAATTTTTATTGTCCTATCTCAAATAAGAGAAAATGGGAATCATTAAGTTACCTTTCCGGATCATTCCGTCGACACACCTGGCTTCCTAGAGGATAAACTACCCTCTGCTGGAATAACAGAGAATTTACAGGCAAGAAAACATTTCCTTAAAAACTTCTCAAAGACTTTCTCAAAAGCATTCAACTGCAAATACAGTTTGTCATTTGGTGCTGGCTTACTAAAGCTGGCATTTACTAAATTGATTTTGCAGCCAGTGTACTCTTAGTGAAAGACAACTGACTCACCTAGTATATGAATCATTCACACAGAATTATCCTTTTTTTAATGAGCTTAAGTAGATTTTTCTAAGAACCAAGCTGCTGATGTACAGATAGTATCCAGTAGCTTGTTGGTTTGTATTATATTTCTTGTTCCCAGAATCTTTCAGAATTCAAAGCTTAATGTGATACAATTCACCCCCCACAAGACTGGGTTACATATAGCAGTTACATAGTGTACGAAACCTTTCTGAATAAGTGCAGTAGGAAGCATTTACAAAAAGGAAAAATCTTTCCCAAAGACCCCAGCCTCAGCATGTATTAGGAAAATTCTTCCACCAGGCAATGAAAGAGCTGTTGCATTGCACCACTAATTGCTAATCCATCCTGACAGCTGGAAATGCTCTCAAACCCAGCCCCATAGTGGGCAGGATGGTACAAGAAAAGGAACTTCTATTAAACTTTCAGCTGATCGTAACTCGCATCTAGCCTCAAATCACATGCCCAAGCCAGCCTTCATGCTGCAGAGGTAGCACTCAGCTTCAGCATACACTGTAAAGGATTCTGCATTCTTTCCAAAGATGGTCCAGCTACCTTCACAGACAAAAACAAAATTCACCTCAAAACTACTGACACTCTTCCTCGAGTGTTCCACCAGGACAGAAACGGAGGACACAATCTGTACAGAGGTAGTATATTTTGCAGAGAGACTTCAGTTTCTTTTACAAGGAGGTGTTGAAAAAAAACCACAGCCAAGTATGACAACAAAGAAAGGAATGCTACAAAACTGTATCACGAGTGAAGCCACTTCCATGGCTGTTAATCTGGCTGCAAAAAACACAGGTCCACTAATTTCATAACAGGTGTCTTTGGTACACAGCTTTTAACGTTTGATAAAATTTTCAGCTTTCAAACTGAAATGCACACCTTCAGTTCTTTCTTCAAAGATACAGAATATGGATGTTTTAACATGCTCCCAGGTCCTGTTATCACACCTCAGGAAAAAAAGGAAACAGAAGCAAGCCTGCCACTTTGTTGAAATTTCCAGCACACAGATACCATCACAGAATTACAGTCAGGATTGGAAAGAGTCTTCAGATCTCTCACGGAAAATCTGCAGAACAGCTAGGTTCAAATAGGATCTGACAGATAGCTACTTCCTGTGCAATGCTGGGTTGTTTATGCTTCCACGACAGCCATCGACTAGGGTATCTCGTCACAACAAAATGAACCACCACACACACCCAACTACAGAAAATGAAAACAATGCAAAAATTTGCAACTACTAGTATTTACAAAGTATATTCTCAAGTTCCCTGTAAAACCAATCCAGCATATGTTCTAAAAATACATTAGTTTACCTCAGTGAAGGTGCCACAGCCTGTGCCCAAGATGAATTTAATTAATAACATTTTTTTCTGCATAGGGTCTGACTTAGCTGTCTGCTTGTAACTCAGCAGGTAAGTCCTGAAATAGTCAAAATTATTTTAAAGGCTCTAAAATAAGACAAGATGTTGACAGCTAATTATTAGTGCTCTTCTATGAACTTCCCTTTTATGCTCTTCGCCTCTGAAAGGCACATACAAACTGCCAAACTTAAAAAAAAAAAAAAATTATAAGCAACAGTTGAAGAAGAAGCTAATTTAATCTATAAAAGAAATGGGTTGAAAAAAGTAACTCAGAAGTATTTTAACTGTCAATGCAGACTTCATAACTGCTGAAATAAAACAAAGTACCACTGCAGTGACAAATGTTATTACAGAGGAAAAAGTCATTCAGTGTACTATAAAGATTAATAGCATCATTTAAACAGGGAAAAAAACCCCAAACTTCAGTAGCATGATTAACTAATATGGAACATATGACTGTGGAGTAGGTTATAGAGCTGTGATTTTTGGCACGATAGTGTCCTGCTGGAGTGCAGAGATGCCTTGTATGCCAGTGCACCATCAGATCCCCTCACACCATCAGATCCCCTGGCAGTGACAGTTCGCAGCTCTCTCCTAGACACTCATGCAGCGACAAGAGCCAGGGGGATGGATGACTGCTCTCACTTCTCAGAGAATTCCCCCACCCAGGGAAATCCCCCATTCATCAAGATGTTTTATCAGGTACAACGGAAATGTGCCAGAAGTGCTAGTAATATTGCCAGTCATACTAGTAATAACCAGAACTCCTAAAATAAATTTAATACAGCTACTATCTGTGGTGATTTTATAGGAAAATATGTGGTCAGGAAAATATTATATGCTTTAACTTATTTTTTTTATCTACCTACAATCCTATTTCTATTCAAAATACTTTACAGAATTCTCCACTCCCTTTTAAACATTTTTTCAACTTACTCATTGTATATTTTTTCTTGTCTAATTATTAATTTAAGAAAGATTATGTAACATTTGGTACAGTCTATTTCCATTGTCTATTAATAATGATTTTATTTTGGCATAAAGACAGAGTTTAGTGTAATGGTTGGGTATTTTTCCTGAAAAACTTTCTGTGTCAAAAGCCTGAAAGCTGAAGAAAAATTAAGCAAAAAAAAGCAGCAAGAAAGTTTTCCCATAGCCAAATTTCCCACCAAAGGAGAAAGCCTGACAAACTGTTGAGCAAATGAAGAATGTTACTGAACTTCAGATATTTAATGGGAGTTTAACATGCAAAACATTTTTCAGACCTGCAGAATGTTAATTGCTCAGTCCAGCATTTCCAAAATTGGCTGTGTATCCACTTCTACTGCCTGCTGAACACACAGCTCCTCTGGAAACAGAGCTCATAGGAGCACTTCCAGGAAATACCCATCCATTCACATGCCCACACGAGCATTTTAGTGTTAAAATCACAGTTACATACAGCAGGCAGGCCTTAGCATAAATTGTCTATATTCCAGCAGCCCCCAAGCAACACAGGTAAGGCTTTGGAACCATCAGCCAGCTAAAGGAATGTCACGTGGTAGCTGAGACATGCTGAATAAATATGAGCCTCTTACCACACCACAGAAGAAAAGAAGCCATCGAGTACTGTAATTTAAATCTTTCACCAAGCTAGAAATATGACCACAGTTACACAGCTCAACTAATAAAGCTATTGACTCATGTATTTCAGTATTAATCTTCTAAAAATTGTAACAACATTAAAATCAGAAAAAGTTAACTCTGAGGCAAGTAAAAGCTCATTTTCAGTGTCCATGTTTTCTAATCTAGTATTTTTTAAATGAACTGGCTTTTTTTCTATACGTGATTATCACTGCAAAGCTTTAATTTTTATTTTGTGATATTTTGACTCTTACCTAAGTGGTTTCCTCACAAGCAGAAGTTCTTTGGTGGTTACTCGGTGCTACAATGTGTGACATTGCTGCTATGACAGCACACTGCAAGTGGAATTTCTTCAGTTTTTCAGTTCCACTTTAAGTCTCCTCTTTGCTCTGAAAACTAAGGCTTTTGTATTATTACGCTTCTCATCTTGACTAAGAGTTCTAGATGTCAGAACCATTACTTCAAAGGGAAACTCCTATAAAGTTACTGATTTTTTTCTAATAACTCTAAAATACACAATGGGTCGATACAGTAGGTGCACAAGCAGCCTGTCCCAAAATTCTGTGACTGATTTCTGTCATATTCTCTACTTAAAGAGCTAACACTATTTCACAAAACTGATATTACTGTTCTTTCACTCAATATTATACTTTTGTTGTTTCTTCACTGATTTTCCTGGCTTCCTTGCATTTTCAAATAGTTCTTTAGATGTATCCATTGTAAAACAGACCTTACAGAACAAAAAATAGCACTTACTCCTTCACATGCACACCCATGTATACATACACCCAGAAAGACCTGAGTACCCTCTACTATAAATCGAGGCTTCTGAAGTCTGTTATGAGATGGTCAAAATGCCTTTTAAGACTGGATCTGTGGATAAGTTAAATAGTGAAAAAAAGCCAGCAACAAAGAAACACACATCACTTCCTCTGCCTTTGGTCACTAAAAACCTTTGCATCGCTACAGGGAAGCAAGGTAATTCTTTTCTCATACTAGTAATGACTGCCGCACCTGTGTTAACTTAATCCCACGTTATGGCCTCTAGTACTAGAGCACCAAAGTCTCAGTGTAGGAAAGGACTTTTGAGAAAGCATGTGCAATTACGTTGCCTCAATTCAGAGCTTGCACTGGACCTGGGTCAGCTTTCCTGTAACAAACAGGAAACTGTATAAAAGACTGAAAACTGTTTAAAACAACCTTTGTGCTGTGCTTTCTTCTGAAAGAAGCATTTTGAAGTGCTTATAGTTTGCTTCTGACAGGCAAACCTAATTGAGCAACCTGTACTCCCACATGTAGTCCTCTGCTTGTGACAGAATTATTTTCTCAATTTTTAAAGGAACTGTTAATACTAGCAAAACATTCAAAAAAAGTTCTGTTTGTTTTCTCTAAGCAGACCAGACTGCCACCACTATCATTTACATTTGTATACATAATTTCAAAACCAACTATTTTTTCTAAAACCAAATTTTAGTTTCCAAAGCATAACTCTAAAAAGCTGATCAACTAAAAAAAAAATTGCCTTTTTCTTCATGTCTTCATACAGCATTGAAAACTGAAACTCTTCATTCTCTTTCCCACAGTACGCACTTGTTCTCTCTTAGATTTGTTCTGTCAGCACTTTTGCTGTCAGTATGTCATGATATTGCCGTGACTTTGTACCAAATGTTAGTAAATCCATAGGCATCCCTTTCTCAGGCTTAAAAAAAAAAAAAAAAAAAAAATTGTGGTAGGATTGTAAGACCAAAAAAAGACAAGACTTTCATAATACATTTTGCCTTTATGTCAGAGAGGAAGTTATTGTAAGGAAGTAAATGTGCTTTGGGGCCCAGGTTTTGTGTCCTTTGTAGCAACTGACGTCACCTCACGTACAAGGGTGTCGGACGAGCTGGATCCGGGTGTCTGATCCAGTATGACGGTGTGAAGCTTCCTCCCTGAAGCATTAGCACGGGTCAGTAGTACTCTACTCTCCAGCAGAAACACCCCTGTGTGTACCTGTTGCAGTGGCAGGGTTTTGTGGACATTTCTGGACTATCCACCACCACCACTTGGGTGGAAGCTGCCACGCAGGGATGGCGTAAGAGTGAATGCTGTCCCTCCGACAGTCCACTCGAAAAGTGAACGATAACCGTGAGGTTCCGCCCGCAAGTGTAACCTTATTTCCGATTCACACTCTTATCATCTCACGGTCAAGACAAAACAAGTTCTTGAAACAAACACATAAAAACTTCTGTCGAACATACACACGCCCTTCCTGTGTTCAGTAACCTCACTAGCAGGGGACAGATTCGTGAGAGCGTGACACCTCGCTCGCCTGATGCAAGAGCGTCCGCTGGCAGCCATCCTGCTCCGTGCTGTCACCTCGCTGCACCTCCACTTGTCTCTGTGACAAAGCTCCTGCCCGCAGCCTCTACCGGCCGCCCCTCGCGAACCAGCCGCCGGTGAGCAGCTCCGGGACACAAGTCCCCCCCTTCCGCGGGGCGTGGAGGCGACACCAGCTCACCCCCTGCACCGGGCCGCACCCGGTGAGACCCGGGTCCCCTCCCGGGGCTCCGCGCTGCACTGTGGCGGGTCGCACCTGTGCCACCCGCGCTCCCGCAGGGCGCCCCTGGGGAAAGGGCGCGGAGCCCTCGCTCCCATCCGTTCAAACCCGGGGACGGGCCCAGGGGGCACACGGTGGCTCCCGCCCGCGGGTGGAGACGACGGCCAAGCGGAGACCGCGCGGGCAGGTGTCCGGGACTAGGCCACCGCCCCCCGACGGCCGCCCGCCTCCCTCCGCCCCGCCCGGCCCCGCAGGCAGCTCCGGGCGGAGGTGCCCGCGCCCGGCCCCGCGCAACCTGCCCTCCCCGGCGCGGCCAATGGGGCGAGAGGGCGGGGAGGAGCGGCGGGAGCTGCCCTCGCCGCCTCCGCCCTCCGCGGCGAAACTCGGCGGGAGCGCCGGGGGGAGTTAGACGGCGCGCGCGCCCCGCACAGCAGCGCAGCGCACTGCAGCGCCGTGCCGGCGGGAGGGGATGCGCGGCGGCCACCGCGCTCCGGCATCTTCCCGCGCCGCCCCCGAGGGCACCTGGAGCCGCCGCCCGCCCGCCCGCCTGCCCGAGGCCGCCCCAGCGCCGCGCTGAGCGCTCCCCGGCGCTGGTGTGAGAGGCGGTGAGGCGGCTCCGCTCGGCTCCGCTCCGCGCTCGGGCCGCGCCGGTGCCCCTCCGGTGCCCCTCCGGGCTGGGCGGCGGAGCGCCGCGGGGAACGCAGCGGCAGGAGGCGGCAGCCTCGGCGCCCCGGCTCCAGACGGTCCCTGCCAGACGGCACACCGCTTCGGCTCCTTTTTAGGACTTTTTTCTTTTTTTAAAAAACTAAAATACAACCACTTTTTAAACTTTTTTTTTTTCCTCTTCTCCCTCGTTTCAGTTTTTATTTTCGCGCTAGGCTGCTCGCTCCCCTCCCTTCCTCTCCCTTTCCTTTTCGGACTCCCTCTTGCCTTTGCTCGGCTCCCCGGGGGCAGCGTGGGCACCATGTCCTTCGACCCCACCATCATGCCACCTGCGAACGGCTCTGCCAACGGGACTGCCACTGGGGCCGAGGGCGGGAAGCCCCCCACCATCCCCACCGTCATGTTCATCTTTGGCGTGGTGGGCAACCTCATAGCCATCGTGGTGCTCTGCAAGTCCAGGAAGGAGCAGAAGGAGACCACATTCTACACGCTGGTCTGCGGGCTGGCGGTCACCGATCTCCTTGGGACCTGCCTGGTGAGTCCGGTCACTATTGCCACTTACCTGCAGAACCGCTGGCCGGGAGGACCAGCGCTGTGTGAGTACAGCTCCTTCATCCTCCTCTTCTTTGGACTCTCTGGCCTCAGCATTATCTGTGCTATGTCTATAGAGAGGTACCTGGCCATCAATCATGCCTATTTCTACAACCATTATGTAGACAAGAAGCTGGCAGGGCTCACGCTCTTTGCCATCTATGCTTCCAACGTGCTGTTTTGTGCCCTCCCCAGCATGGGGCTCGGCAAGTCTACCTTGCAGTACCCTGACACTTGGTGTTTCATAGACTGGCGAGCAAAGGAGGCCACCCATGCAGCATATTCCTACATGTACGCCGGCTTCAGCTCCTTCCTAATCATGGTCACCGTGATCTGCAACATCCTGGTGTGTGTGGCCCTCATTCGTATGCACCGCCAGTTCATGAGACGTACGTCCTTGGGGACAGACACCACCTCCAGCCGTTTATCTGACTTTCGCAGACGCCGGAGCTTCCGTCGGATGGCCGGAGCAGAGATCCAGATGGTTATTCTGCTCATTGCCACTTCCCTGGTGGTGGTCATCTGCTCCATTCCTCTGGTGGTGAGTAATGTTGTGCAACCCTTCTTCTTTTCCATCACCCACACCACTGAGTCTTTTCTCCTGCTCGTCTGTGCTTGTAGAGCAGACTCCTATTTAGCTGGTGCTGCAAACTGTTATAATAACTTAAAGGCTGTTAGCATACATGCATGGTGAGAGAAAGTTGTGTTGATTTATGTTTACAAGAAAAGAAACACGCTTATCCCGAGTCCTGGACTCCGTTGATTGGTTAAAATACAACGCCAAAAATTCTCAATAATTTTTCCACTGTTTAACTGGAATCCACAAAGCAAAAATCTTACTGAGAGCTAAAGGCACTTCAAAGTTCACTTCTAAAATTAATTTGTGATGAGTGAGGTTTGGGTCTGGCCTGCATTTCTGGATGTTTATTGTGTTTTAAAAATGTGCACGCTGTTGCTGAAGGGCACAGCGGTTCTTGATGTGCAGAAGGAGGAGCGAGCTCTGTTCACTTGTCGCCAGCCATGCACAGAGCGCTTCACACCCAAAACCTAAGGCAAGCTTCCCCTCCTGAGGGGTTAACCCCCCACCTCTGGGGTAGATTCCACACTCTTACATCCTTCCAGCAGCTTCCCCATTGTGGGAGGAGTAAACTCGGTGGAAACACTCATCAGTGTAATTCTCAGTTAAATGGGAGTTGGAGGAATCTGGCCCACATAAACCTAGAGAGCATACCAAAATGTCAGACAGATTACCACTAACCATTTGCTAATTTTCTGAAATGGCTGATACAATTATTGTCATTCAATTGTACATGCAGGATCCACTTGTCTTCTTTCTATTCTTCAACCTTATCTCCAAGGAAGACAAAAAAAAAAAAAAAAAAAAAAAAAAAAAAAAACCAAAACACACCACCACCAGCTGGAGGCTCAGTTCTTGCTTGCCACCCACCATAATAAAAGTTGGTGAACTTTCTCCTCCTCTGGCTCAGAGACATTAAACAAAGAGCTGGCTTGCCTTACTTGCAACCTTCCAAAACATGGTGTAGAGAGCCAAGCAGTGGCTGGCAGACAGAAAATGTTTTCAGAAGGATTGTTTTAAGGGGGTTTATTGTTGGTAGGGTGATTGCTCTGTCGTAGAGAGTCTACAAGGTGTGTGAAATACAAGCTGGCCAGATAGGGATGCAAAAAAAAAGTGTATGCTGCGGTAAAGAAGTTTAGAAAAGTACATGTAAGCAGGACTCGAGAGGTCAGGGAGTTCGCCCCCTCGCCTCAGCGGTGCAAGGGTCAGGCCAGTTTTGCCACGTTACTAGCATAAACAGGAGCCAACGAACTGTGGCTGTGCTGGAGGTGCACGTGTGTTAGATGGAGGAGCTGTGCACAACCTGCTCTGCAGTCCAGCTCCACAGACTGCTGGGGTAAGCAGGCTTGCTGCACTGGGAGGTATCAGGTCATGGAGTGGCCAAAACTCTGAGACAGCGCTGTGGTTTAACAGTACTTAATTTGATTAATCTGATATTATAACAGCTACTTCACAAAAGAACAATATTGCGTTTTCAAAAGAGATGCTATTAAATGCAGAGGATGGGTTTGGGGAATTAAATACGGTGTTGTAATGTGATACACGGTATCAGCTAATGGGCTTACGCAGTTTCAGAAAAAAAGCCAGACCTTATCCTGTGGAGGAGCAGCTAGAGGAAGGCTGAGAACTCTGAACATAAAATGCAAAATGAAATTGTTCATATCCATTTGGACCTAGGCAGTCTTCTACAGAATATCTAAAAAAAAAAAAAAATCAAGAAGAAGGAGTTACCAGAAAGGGAACTGGATTGTTGACAGTTAAAATTAATGAACCTGGGTGGGGCAAAAGGCTTATTTAAACAGTAGCTAGTGAAAAACTTGTATATAGCAGAAGGTATGTGAAGGTGCAGGCGATGAAGTTGTGTAGCTCTCTCAGACCTTGATTTCACTACTATAAAAGCACAGCATTACCTTGGGAGTGTTCACATAAGTTAGCTTTTCCCTGCTGAAGCAGCATATCTTTTCTATATCTAATATGAGGTAAGAGACTGTAATTTCACTTAGATGGATGACTAAGAAAAAAGGGAAGCTTTCTTTTTTTAAAAAAAAGAAAATAACCGCATATCTCCACATCATCACAGTGTCCGGTGTGGTTAAATTTCTTCATTGTTAAGTAGCTTTTGTAAGTCATTTGCCTCCCCCTGCGGGAATAAGCTATAGCCATATATGCTGCTTTGTTCCATGGTGCACTGCAGTGCACTCTGGTTGCTTATAGACTGAAGAATTCAGATATAAACGCAGAGAAGTGACACCTTTATGCTGTAAATCCCTAGAATGAGCCACTGGCAGGAATAGATAAATGAGTAATACAGAGGTACATTTTTATGACTCTGAGAAGTTTTAGGGAGCCCTCACTGGGAGGCTCATCTATAACATCTATAACATCTGCCACAGCCTGGCAGTCATCAAGAATATGCAAGTGGTAAGGTGGTGGTGGTGGCATGATTCAGATACACAAAGCAGGCGCAGGGGGTGCTTTGTGACTGAAGTTTTCTGATGAGCTGACTTCCTACTGATGATTTCAGCTGAATAAACCATCACTTAAGTCAAAGCAAAGCAACTTCTGAAAGACGTAAACCTCTAACATTTTAGGACTAACACTTTCACAACATAATAAAATATCAGACAGGCAATCCAGCAGGCTACATTTATGAGGGTTTGACAAAAAATTTTAAGTCTTAAAATATTAAATAGCCCTGAAATAATAAGCAAAGGCTTGTCTTGATTTAAAAAGTGGTTAAAGAATAGCAAGCTGAGTCACAGAGAACAGCAGTTTTTAATAATGTGATGCTGCAGAATTCAGTTTACAAGTAGGGTTGTTTAGTGCCTTAATGATTTATTCATAAAATCAGCAAAATTTACAGTGACAACAAGTGCTATAACAAAATTAAGGGGGGATGGTGCAAAATGCTGAATGAACTTGACAGAACTGGAGACCGATCAAGTTTATCAAGGAAAGAAAAGCTGAACAAAAAACAGTGAGAGGAAACTTTTGATATAACCTGATGTGCTCTCAGTGCGCAGAAAGTGATGTGAAAGACATTGAGAAGAATCTGACAGTGGTTTAAAAATGAAATAAGGAAAATATAGCAATTGTGTGCTGACTCTTGTCTGCACTCCACACTGGTTATCTCTTCTTTTAAAATATTGAGAGTTGTTAGAAAATAGAATTGGATAGAGTTAAAAGTAGGGAATAAATTATATTAGGAGGGATTTTGTCAAGAACAGAGAAGAATTTATTGGCCAGCCTTTAAAAACCAACAAACTCTGAAAGAGTAAATAGGCACACACTACTCAAAGTCTGTAATTCACTCCAGCAGTCTGTCAGATACTCTTCAGATTTTTAAGTGTGTGATCCTGATCACATAACGTTGTTAAATCATGGTAAAGTGGAAAATAAAATATAATCTGGTTGATTGCATGAAATGATCAGGAGTTTATAACTTAATGTTTAATTGATCTAAAAGTTTGGATTTTCTTTTGGCTTGGTTGACTTCAGCTTCCCTCTAACTATCAGGGACTGTCCGCAGCCAACAGCAAAGGTGGCAAGCATGATTTTTGAGCGATGGTGTAGATACCAAGCAGACACCAAGCACTTGAGGGCAAAGGTTATTGGCTTATAGAGCTGAAAAACTTGTTCCTGATTCCTACCATTTTTAAATTTATTTTTAAATTTATCCTGTAAGTATGTAGGGAGATTCTGAGGGCAGGCAGACGCTATGAAGACAATTAACAGTGTGACTGCGACTGTACAAGTCACTTTACAGTACTTCATGGGATTAGAAATCATTATTTACATCTGTAGTTCGTAAAAAGGAAAATCAGCAAGCAGCACAAAGGACTCTGACCCTACAAGTACCTATCACTTGCACATAAACTCAACATACCTTGGAGCTACGCGCTTTTTAACACTGCAAACAAACTGCCAGTACTTCTAAGATATGTTGCCTGAATTCTACACCTACAAAGCTAACATACTGAACGCATTCTTTTGAGATTTGAATTGCTCTAGCTTGCTTATTTCTTTAATTAGGATTTCAAATTGCACAAATTCGAGCATCAGATTAGTTCATTTAGTAGTGGATTCCACTTGCTCGGCAATTACTTAGAAGACGCAAGGCAATATCCTTTATCATGCTGTCTCCTGCTGCAGAAGACTTGTAGCTGCAACAGGATACATCTCTTGGTGTTCTTGGAGATGATACATTATTTGTAAATGCTGCTTCACCAGTATGTAAATAAATGATAAAAGTGATATTCCAACACAGATTAATTTTTACTTTATTGTGATTAAGATGTAATCCCAGCAATAGGTCTGAATTGATACATGGATTTGACATTCTGGGAGGCTTCTAGTAAAACACATGGGATGGGAAGTAGAAACAGTTCCATGCAGTCAAAAGTTTTCACTAACTAGGTCCATTTTGTGAATCTTTAACCTATTTGCACCACATCTCTGTCAAAAGGAAATAAAGCACACAGACATCACATAAAGCAAGCTGCACCGTGCAAGTAGCAATTGTCTTTTTCAGACAGAGTTGTCCCTTAAAAGACATTTTTATCTTTCTATAAAGTCTGCCATGTAGACAGAGAAAAGTTAAATAGATGCCTCGATTTCATATGCTGCTTATCAAAAGAACAATCCCACTATTAAATCACTAATGTGTAACTATAGCTCCAAGTTTGAAAAAAAAGTCAGGTCTCCAGAGTTGGACTGTGTACTTCTTCAGCAGTCTTCAAAGTGTGCCTTCTGGTTCTGTGCTCTGGATTAATTTATCAGCATATACCCCTCCCTGTCAACACCTCTAATCTTCCCGGTAATGACTGCATTTAGTTGTATAAGCTGCTATAATGCCTCCACTCCCTCAACATTGTCCTTTGAAGTCCTGGCTCTCAGGGCACATACCTGTCAAAGCCATTCACCAGCATTTACACACTTTCAGGCTGCATAAGGAAATCTCCATACAGAAAAAGAAAAAGAGCATTTGGAAGGAAATGTAGGGTTTTTTTCAAAACAGGTAGAATCCCCTGGGGAAATTTGACCTTTTTGTATTTATATATTTGACCTTTGTGTATTTATACATTTGACCTCTTACCATTTTGGAGGTGGAAAAAAACCTCACACAAATGGTCAAGTCAGTATTTCAAGAACAGATTTTAACCAGTGCCAGGCAATGTCACCTCAATTTATATGCCAGCCTTCCAGGTTCAGGAATACCAGCTGCTGCATTTCAGGTTCAGAGCTGGTGTTGCTAATAGCAGCTTGACTTGCACAAGCTGATAAATCGACTCTCAAACCTTCTCCCTGACTTGCAGAGCTCCCCGCAGCTTGCCCGCTTCCATTCGGGACCCCTCTCAGGGCCACGGGGCGGTGTCACTGGGGCTGAGGCAGTGGGACCGTGGGGCACCCGTGCCACCTAGTGGTGTGATCAGCAAAGGTGTCCAACAGGCAAATGGGAGGCTGGCTTCCCTGCGCACCCCCACCTTCACCAGCAAATGGCAAGAGGTTTTAATTGAGGGCATTTTTAAGGGATCGTCAATGAATAGTGAAAAAAATTAAGGCAAGCAAAGCTTAATAAAAGAAAATCCCATAAAAATAAGTTAAATGTGCATAGGAAGGCTCTTTGAAGTACTTGAATTGCATGTTTGGCTTAACAGAAAAATAAGGTCAATAAATTGGTTGTCAAAAAGACACCCATAGTGTTAGAAATCATTAGGAAAGTAACCGAGAATAAAACTCAGATCATTATATTGCGGTATAAATTCAAGATTTTCCCATATTTTGAGTTCTGTGGGCAGGTTTTGTTACCAATAAACCTAGAGAAAACTACTGAGAAAGAAAATAGAGGCAATCATCGATTTGACAGTCTGTTTGAGAGAGACTTCCAAAGAGGGACTCTGCATTATTTTAAAAATACTTCATTGATAGCTTTAAAGCACACTCTGTCTCTGATTGCTGACAAGCTGAATGCCACCGCATTGCCCTGCTGCAGGAAAATTTATCCATATAGAATTGTGAAATATTTTGATGGCTTTACATGCAGAACTTCTATTAAAAATCACTTAAGAGGGCTGTTCTACTTTAGCCCCAATTTATTTTAATGTTTGCCTGCATTGTGTGTAACCTTCTCATAGCTGGGCAATAATTAATTCATTTCAGAGTCAAAGGCCGAGATTTAAAAAACCTTATAATTTTGCTACTAGATTTTTTACTGTATCAGATTAAAAAATAATTAAAGGACTTGATGTACCTTAAGGAGTCTGAAGAAAAGAGTATTTTCCATTACCAATTTTTTTTGCAGTGGCTTTTCTAGGCCTTCCTATAATTGGACAGTGCAGAGGTCTTACTAAAATGCAGAGCAGCTATTTGAGACTGATGAACGTAACAAACTCATATGATCTCATCCTCCTTAACGACACTGGAAAGATAAAAATTGATATCAAAGAATTGGACTGTAGCTTACTCACAGCAGCATTTGCAAAAGTAGCTGTTACCCAGGATAGGGTTTAGTGTTTTTCTCTTGGATTTTTTTTTTCCCCTCAATTTCTTTTTTTCCAAACCACGCTGCAACAAGCAAGCAGCTGAGGGTATACAGGCAATTCTCGTAAGGATAGGTGCCAGCCAAATGCTCCAGATCTAGTACACTTTGTATTATAGTCTGGGTTTCAGTGTGTTTCTAAACAATTATCAGACCTTTGCTAGAGAACTGAGTGCCCAGCTCTCCTCAGTCAGTATCTCTTTGCGGGTAGCTAAGACTCAGCATAAACCAAGGAAGAAGGGTACAGGTCTACACCTTTGCTTCTGGGTTATGTCAATTAAGGAATTTTTTAAACAGCAGCCAACAGTTGGAGGTTCAAGGATTAATTATGAGGGAAAGGAGAGAGAAAGAGCCATTCCTTTCCTACCTGTAACAAAGAAGGCTAATTTACAGAAGATTCATCTCTCTGATTTTTTTTTGCCATTTCCAAAAATAAACTCACAGCTGCCAATCTGAGATGCCTGGCTTTCCCAGCCCCTTTTCTTGTCGTAGCTTGCAGCTGCAAGTCTAGATCTCTGCTTCGAAATGTAAACTTTGATTTCCTGATGTAATTGCATAACTGTGTCTTCCTCCATCTCCTTGGGTAGGTCCGTGTGTTTGTGAACCAGCTGTACCAGCCGGAATCCGTGAGGGATGTGAAGCAAAACCCTGACCTGCAAGCCATCCGCATTGCCTCAGTGAACCCCATTTTGGACCCATGGGTGTACATCCTCCTCCGCAAGACTGTGCTCAGCAAAGCCATTGAGAAGATTAAATGCCTCTTCTGCCGCATAGGAGGGGCTCGGAGGCAGCACTCGGGGGCCAATTTCAACTGCGTGGATGGCCGCAGGACCTCCTCCGCCATGTCCAGTCAGTCACCCTCCTTCATCTCCCGCGAGCTGAGGGAGATCAGCAGCACCTCACAAACGCTGCTCTATCCGCCTGAGTTAAGCGAAAGCAGCGTCGGGGGCCGCGTGTTGCTGCCCGGCCCCGGTGCCGGCTTGGCTCAGTCTGACACCACGTCGGTAAGGACTCTGCGCAGCTTGGAGACCTCGGACTCTTCCCAGGGACAGGACTCTGAGAGCGTCTTCCTGGTGAATGAAATCGGGTCTGGTGGCGGGGCCAGCTCTACACCCAAGGGCAGCCCTCTCCAGGTCACCTTCCCCTCAGAGACACTGAATTTGTCAGAAAAGTGTATATAGATAGCCATGAAAAGGCATCAACCCTGGGGATATTTCCTGATGTATTGGAAAAACTGGTGCAATAGATAGGTGTTCTGCCTGTTCGAGGGGAGAGGGGTTCAGCTGTGCTCCAAAGGGCTATTCTTCTCTTGCCGTGTGATGGGTACATTTATTTTAGACTACTGAGGACTGTGTGGAACAGACACTGCACTTGGGCCCTGCCATCAGAAATGGCACAAGGCAGGTCTAATGGGACTGGAAACATGAACTGCCTTGTCTTGTTCTGGGACACAGGAGAGCTGCTGGGCCTCTGGAAACAGAAAGACCCATCACTTTCTTTTTTCTTTCTTTCCCTTTTCAAATCTGGTAGAACTGTGTTTTCTCTCCCCATGGTTGTTCAGCTATCAAGAGTTAAGCTTCTGGTACTAGAGCTGAATGTGAGGCAGCTGCTAGGAACTGGACAGAGCTACTCTGAGAGCTGCCTGGGGCAGGATTTTAAAGTGTCTCACTAAAGCACGAAAATGTGAATTTTTACCATTGTATATATATCAGGATTGAAAATATTTAAAAGTCTATTCTTCTCTATGAGAAGGTTTTTTATTAATACAAGGTATATAGAAATGATTGCCAGCCTTCTCTGCCCCCAGTACTTCCTGCTGATAAGACGTTCTTGGTTTAGAATCCATGCTAGATTCACAGCTGATGAGATAATTCTCTAGCTGAGAACACATAAGCACTTTCTGAGTGAAATGGGAATATGTGCGCTATTAAGACAGAAAAAGAAAACACGTCCTTTCAGTTGAGAATATTCCTTTTCAGTATATGTACATACTAAAAAGCCAGATTTTATTTATGTGCTGAGAATGTTTCTCTGTATAACACATCTGCATCTCACAGAGTACTTTGGCCCATATTCTGCACACACTTAGGCAAACAGTTAACACCGTCCATCAGAGTCATCCCTCTGCTGCCAGGGAGACTCCTTACATGTAAAGTTAAGGTCATATAAAAGTGCTTGCAATATCAGGGCCTAAAACTTTCAACCTCTGGTTAATAGGCTTAATATTCACTTTAGTTAAAGCATCACGGATGTAATAAAGGTATTTTTTAATAACATTTATCATTTTAGTTTAAATAGTAAATAGAATTTTATGACTGTGTAATCTGATACTTCCATCAAATAAATGTACAAAACCATGGAAGCAGAATCTTCATTTAAAAGTATAGGTTATATAGAAACATACGGTGGTCTTGCACTCCTTGAAAATCATTTGTTCCTAGAGTTTTAATGGCAAACACATCACCAAAAACAGCTGTTAAACACCGACAAAAAGGAGGTTTGTGTTTTATGTTGTAAGGGTTAGATCTTGTTCCAGAAAATGTTTATCGAAATAATTCTGTACAGATATTTGGAGGATGTTTTGTCAAATACTAAGCATGTTATGCTGCTTAAAGTGTTTTCATGTGAAATGCTTTATTGTAATCTTGAGCCTTATGTTGATAACGTTTAAGCAGTTGTACTGACCAAACTAATTTTGGGGATCACAATTAAATGGAAATGTTCTGCTTGATCTCAAAAGTTTATATGAGTCTGCCATTCAGTGCAAGCCCCTCACCTTAACAAGCCTCCCATCTTGGAAGGCTTTGTGCTCAGCTGCCATCAAAATACATTCTGTAAGTTCTCAGAACACCACAGCACGATCACCATCAGTGAGGGTCAGCCATCTTCAAAAATGTCCCCAAGGGTACCAACATAGAGCCATGAAAATTCTTCCTGCAAATAAACAAAAAATAAAAAGCTACACGTAATTAAATTTCAGGCCTGATACATTACTTTCCTCTAACAGGGGAGCAGTTGAGCATATTTGCCTTGATACATGTAGAAAGTGAACTTAAATCTCTGTGCAAATATTTGCAGCAGTAACCAATTTTTGACCAGTTAAGCTGGAGAACAGTATTGAGTACTCGAGTTCCTACTGCAGCTACAGATAAAGATCTGCCCAAATTCGTTGCAATTAAACCATTTAACTATTGTCTGTTGCTTACTAGTGATCAACCAATAGAATACACTCATCGTATTTCCCAAGACAATAGTACCTGGTGGAGTGGGAAGATGGGACTGCCACCTGCAGATACACCACCAGTACCAATACTGGACCACATCTTTGCCACTGGCCTGAAGCAGCACACCAATGCTATTGGTACTGCATGCAATGACAGAATTAGATACCTACAAGCAAGGGTTTACTATATTTTTAAATTATTATTTTATTAATAATATATTGTTAATATGATTCTATTCTTTCTTATGGTTAATGATAAAACATACATGTTGTATGGAAGAGCTTTAAGCAAGAACAGACCATCTTAAGCAGCTGACCTTTAGCTTCCCTTAGCAAATGCACAATAAGCCCGAGGTGTTCCTCCTGCCCACAGCTTTACTGGTGTGTCAGCAGTGGACTGGACTCACAGCACACATCATCATCAGCACTAACTCCCTCAGTAATGAATTCAAGGATTCACAACCAGCCCACAGATTACAAAGTCTCCTGAGCAATACTGGAATTGCCTGCCACAAGTCAATGGCAGTGCACAAAGACAAAATGGGAGCACTTCTACTGCCTAGCTGCAAACACAGATGGGCGTTCAGAAGTAGCCTGGCTAAAAGGACTGGGCAAGTGTGCCTTTGTTTAGGGTGAAAAGACTGTTAGGTCTCCCTCACCTGCCCGACAGTCCTGTTTGGCTTTGGCACCCTCCTCCACACTGACCACAAACACATTACTGAATTATCTTCCTCAGCCTCCCTGAGCACAAGTCTCGTAAAATATAGCTGCAGGTTTGTAGAGATTAATTTGCCACACAAAAGTTAAAAGGTTATTTTCCTGCTAGGCATTATAAGTAGCTTCTGTACATTCCAAAGCACTTCCCTTCTCGCATGTAATAGCTCCCTTGCACTGCTGGCCCCAGAGATCCATATCCACCTTCCCCCAGCCCTCTATTTCTCATGCCAAAAATTGTATCTCCCTGACTCCATCCTGCCAGTCCTGTGACTGGAACTCCCTCACTTCCAGCAGTCTGTCCTGCCCAAACATCCCAGACCACCACCTCACAGCACCCCTTCCACCCAGAGGTACTGCTAACCTGCCACCCCTGTACCACACCCTGGACCCCAGCCCCAGCTCCAGTTAAGCCTCTGTTCTGCGGCACAGCTTGGAGAATCTACCCACCACAGACAGGATGACAGCTAGAAGCTGCAGGAGACAGTGGTTTCTATGAAAACTTGGAAATTAATTTGAATCTCTGATTAATAATATAAGTTACCATTATGACTGGGCCCCGGTTTAGGGTGTAGGATATAATGACAGAGGGCTTGAACTATAAGAGTGAGCTGTAGGATCCTGTTTTAAATCCAGCTTGTACATCTCTGCTCTCTGCAACACTAGTGCTGCCTAACCCAAATTGGAGCTCTGGGCACAATGCCAAAGCACCAACAAAATCAATGTAATCCACCATCTTCAAATGGCACCAGCCATCATCCTAACCAAGAAGCTTGACACAGTTTTTAGTCCTGTTCCTAGACACAAGGGCAAATCTATTCTACTTAAGGCAGATCTACTATTAGAGCTACTAAATACTACCAGACCTTTTCAATCCTAGGCCATCTTCTAGACCTGCCAGGTTTACCGAATCTGGAAACCAACTGATGTCTAAATCACCTGCTTTCTGAACCCAAATAGTCAACCCACTCCCCATCTCTAACCCTTCCCCCTGATCATTTACCCTCTACAACCCTTATAGCTCCTAGAGTTGCAACTCGTAGAAAATCAGCCCTCAAAACCAGGCCAGGACATCTGGCAAGATCCAGGAATCATCCATGCTCATGAGCTTCTCTCACTTTATAAACTAGCGCTCTCTGGAGATACCACAGGCCAAGGACTCCAGTCCATTCAAGAACATGATGTTAACACGATACCAACTTACAATAAACACATGGTGTTTGCAACCTGCCAATAAACCAAGCCCACATACTTCTGTTTTCCTGTGTCCTAGTCCTACTACGCTTTTTTTTTTTAGAGCTATTATATGCATCAAGAGAAGCATTAGCAGCAGGTCAAGGGAGGTGATTCTCCCCCTCTACTCTGCTCTCGTGAGACCCCACCTGGAGTACTGTGTTCAGATGTGGGACCCCCAACATAAAAAAGACATGGACGTGTTGGAGAGAGTCCAGAGGAGAGCCACAAAATTAATCAGAGGGCTAGAGCACCTCCCCTATGAGGACAGGCTGAAAGAGTTGGGGTTGTTCAGCCTGGAGAAGAGAAGGCTCCGAGGAGACTTAATAGCAGCCTTCCAGTACCTGAAGGGGGCCTACAGGAGAGATGGGGAGGCACTCTTTATCAGGGAGTGTAGTGAGAGGACAAGGGGTAACAGGTATAAGCTGAAAGAGGGTAAAGTTAGACTAGACATCAGGAAGAAATTTTTCACTATGAGGGTGGTCAGACACTGGAAGAGGTTGCCCAGGGAAGTTGTGGATGCCCCATCCCTGGAGGTGTTCAAGGCCAGGCTGGATGAGGCTTTGAGCAACCTGGTCTAGTGGAGGGTGTCCCTGCCCATGGCAGGGGGGTTGGAACTTGATGATCTTGAAGGTCCTTTCCAACCCAAACCATACTATGATTCTATATGACCTCAAAATAAAAGAGCACCTGCCCTCAACATTAGTTATTACCTTCTTCCCCTTGGTTTTAGGATCTGCCTTGTATGACCAGGTAAATTTCTAATGCTACTTCTCTCATCTTGATCCCCAGCACCAACAGATATTCAAAGACAACTTCCAGGAACTAGAAGAGTAGAGGAAACATGTTACACTTGCCTTTTTCCCCTCCAGAACTACTTTTAAATTACAATCTCGTATGGTATTACCCAATTAGAGTCACTGTT
The DNA here is from genome assembly GCA_011057875.1 of Pterocles orientalis. Lineage (NCBI taxonomy): Eukaryota > Metazoa > Chordata > Aves > Pterocliformes > Pteroclidae > Pterocles > Pterocles orientalis. The sequence goes on from WKFP01014819.1 coordinate 948,702, forward strand.
GTGTTGTCTGATCCACGCTTTTTTTACCCTCTAGTATTGTCACAAAGGATTTATTCTCTCAGCATAATCTATATTTAGGTTTTTAAAGATACTTATCTCCATCTACAAGAGTGGAATTCATATGCCCTGTTTCAGCATTTGAAGTTAACTGCCAGTCAGTCACCCTCAACTTCCTTTGTAGTCAATGGAATATTTAGGCACCTTTGGGTGCTGATTCAACTCATTCTAAGATATTTATCTAACACAAGGCACATGAACGGCCCTTTGAGGCTGTGTATTTCTTTCTGCTGGATATAAAGGGACTCAAAGCAAAAAAAAAATATGTAAATGTTTAACTGTAGATTTTAAATTAAGCAGAATTAATCCACCTAAACTATTGTTGTTGAGATTTTCCTTTTTACAATGTTGCAACACTTCAGCATTTTAATATATGCAAATGGCAAACACATGGAAGCTACTGCAGCCATTGCCACTAGTGATGATGAAGAACAATAAATTCCTGCTGGCAAAGGGGGAGTGTACTTCACAGATATCCTATTTTTGATAACAAGCACTTTATTCTTTGGTGTCTCTCATTTGGATAACCCTGAGAAATTTAAAAGGACTGACCACTACATTTTATTAAAGATTTTTCCTGAGATGTCTTTTTTTTTTTTTTTGGATTATAGCCGAGCTCCTTCAAAAGGAAAACATACTTTGCAGCTCTTCACTCACTTCATTTTCTAGCTAGAGAAATGTCTCCTTTGAAGAAATCTGTCTAAATCACTCTCATACCAGCTCTTCCTATTGCTGAACACATAGCATTTAAGTTTATACTAAAAATAAGATTAAGAAATTCTTTGACAGGGACAATATAAACCGTCTATCAAATAACATCTTAATAAAATGCTTATTTGGTAAGCTTTTAAAATCTATTTCTGAACTCCACAAACCAATAAAAATGTTGCATGGAGATGTTTTAAATTTCTTAATATATTTTAGTCTAATTAGAATAATTTTGAATCATAGAATCCTCATCATAGAATGGTTTGGGTTGGAAGGGACCTTAAAGATCACAGAATCACAGAATGTTAGGGATTGGAAGGGACCTCGAAAGATCATCTAGTCCAATCCCCCCAATCATCGAGTTCTACCGCCCCTGCCATGGGTAGGGACACCTCCCACTAGACCAGGTTGCTCAAAGCCTCATCCAGCCTGGCCTTGAACGCCTCCAGGGATGGGGCATCCACAGCTTCTCTGGGCAACCTGTTCCAGTGTCTCACCACCCTCACAGTAAAAGATTTCTTCCTACTATCTAATATAAATCTGACCTCTTCCAGCTTAAAACCATTACCCCTCCTCCTATCATGACACTCCCTGATAAAGAGTCCCTCCCCATCTCTCCTGTAGGCCCCCTTCAGGTACTGCAAGGCCACTATTAGGTCCTCCTGGAACCTACTCTTCTCCAGGCTGAACAACCCGAACTTTCTCAGCCTGTCCTTATAGGGGAGGTTCTCCAGCCCTCTGACCATCTTCGTGGCCCTCCTCTGGACTCTCTCCAACACGTCCATGTCTTTTTTATGTTGGAGGCTGCAGAGCTGGACACAGTACTGCAGGTGGGGTCTTACAAGAGCAGAGTAGAGGGGGAGAACCACCTCCCTTGACCTGCTGGCCATGCTTCTTTTGATGCAGCCCAGGACACGGCTGGCCTTCTGGGCTGCAAGCACACACTGCCAGCTCATGTTCAGCTTTTCATCTACGGACCCCCCCAAATCCTTCTCCTCAGGACTGCACTCAAGCCATTCTCCATCCAGCCTGTATTTGTGCTTGGGATTGCTTCAACCCATGTGGCAGGACCTTGCACTTGCCCTTGTTGAACTTCATGAGGTTGGCATGGGCCCACCTCTCAAGCCTGTCCAGGTTCCTCTAGATGGCATCCCTTCCCTCCAGGGAGTTGACTGCATCATACAGCTTGGTGTGGTCAGCAAACTTGCTGAGGGTGCACTCAATCCCACTTGTCCATGTTGCCAACAAAGATGTTAAAATGACACTGGTCGCAATACCGGTCCACTGGACCCTGAGTAACACTACTTGTCACCCGTCTCCACTTGGACGTTAAGCCATTGACTGCAACTCTTGAATGCGACCATCCCGCCAGTTCCTTATCCACTGAGTGCTCCTTCATTAAATCCATGTCTCTCCAATTTAGAGAGAAGGATGTAATGTGGGTCAGTGTCCAAGCTTTTGCACAAGTCCAGGCAGAGGATGTCTGTTGCTCTTTTCTTCTCCTATGCTGTAACTCCATCCCTGAATATTAATAACAGGAGATGCTAAAAACCATACATTTTTGTGTGTGAAAGCATAGATGTAAAAATTCACATATATACAAAAGTATATTCTGGAAGAGCCTAATAATAAATAATAAAACTTAGTAAGTTTTCTTTATTTATAATAATAAAACTTACTAACTTAATCAAGTTTTTGAAAGGAATAATTTATTTCTGCAAAGACTGTAAGTGTCCTCTTAAATATTCAACTGAAAGAATGATCTGAGATAAATGACCTTTCTATAATACACTTTCTATTGAAAAAATCGCTATGTTTCTCAAGCAACATTATTTCTTTTAAAAATGTATTATTTTGAAAATAGAAATCAGATATGCAAAATGCAAAAACGACTGATTTCAAAAGGTTTAATTTCTCTAAAAAATTATTATTGAAATGTTTTTATCATGCAAAATGTTATAAAAATCAAGTAGAAATTATGTGTTCCCAATTTTGAATTCTCCATGAATTCTTTAATTGACCATTTTTTCCAGTCCAGCTAGAAGGTGACCATCTCTACCATGTCTCCAAGACAATGGAAAGAGCAGTCTCAGCACAGAGCACATCAAAGAACCATCGTGGCTTTGTTTATCTGAACTTCTTGTGTGAGGAACCAATGGCCACCTTCACCTAAAGAAAGATCAACATTAAACAGATCTCCTACATTATGCCTCGAAGTTAACACAATGTGAATATCTACCACATATCCAAAATCCAGAAAGGACAGAAACGGAGACTCAGGCAATGCTGTTCTGAAAAACTGGTTCATTAAGAACTTACTTTAAATGGCAGGTCATGAGAATTAGGAAAACAAACTGACTCCCTTTATCAGATTATCCTCACTGGGAAAGCAAAGGCTAAACACAATACACTTCAGACATACCCGTTTCCAGCTCCCACCATTTTACTTTTGGTGATGTCTGTAGCACAGCACTCAAGATAAGGAAAGGCCAGTTTCAGTCTCAGCTGAATATTTTCTTCTAGTGAAACATTTAGTAATAACTAGGCATTCAGGGGCTTGTTTTGTATAGCATTTCTTTTCATCCAATCAGAAAGTGTTTAACCCATTAACCTATGAAAGCAACGTAAAGGTTTCTACTAATTTCATTTGACTACAAATCACATGCCAGATCTATCACACACATACAAGCAACATAATAATCACACAAGCAAAGTAACAATCCAATTCTGTTTCACAGGAAACTTCTTCATAGAAAATTAATCTTAATGAAAATAAAGACTTCTCAGAAAAGAGAACAGTTCACACTTTAACTAGAAGATCACAGAATCACAGAATGATAAATAATGTTAATGAATAAGGACTGAAATGGATTTTTTTAAAAAACACAGTTTTTACAGTTTAAATAAAAGCTTATTAAATACAGGGAAAACCTAGACATTAACTTGTAAAATTGTGAAATACAGAAAGATTAAAGCAGTTGTCAGAACGTAGTTAAGCATTTTAACATTATATTTGTTCATAAGATTTTTAGAATCAGCTCTTCGCTTTCTTCTCCAAAAATATGGATGGAACAACAACTCAGGTCATTGCTTTTTCAATTTACAAGAGAAAAATAATTAAATTCTTTAACTTTTGTAAGCTCTCCCACTGCTTAAAAACAAAACTAAAGCCAGCACAATACAATAAATAACTCTCGTTCTTACAACAGTACTGGCAACCCATAAGGCTGCCCTATCGGGCTCTGATGAAAAGGGTTTCATCAGGAGTTGTTGGACAATTCTCCTCAGTAACAGTCTCTACTGTGCCTGAAGCAGACACAATCACTACCGTTTTAGCTGCTGAAACTGCTTTCTCCTTCTCTGCAATGGCAGCACAGACTGCCACAATTTCATCACTTTCGAAGTCATAGTCTGGGATTGATTCTTGTGTAAGCTCTTTTTCCTTAGCCAGTGCTTGCACTGCCTCAGTCTTTGTTGCCTTCTGCTGTTCTTGTAGTTTTCTTGCCCAGGAAAGGTCCTCTTTCCATACTTCAGGGTTCATTGGAAAGATGTGTAGGGATACCTGGAAACTTCGGATTGCCTATAAACAGAATAGATAAGAAACAAGGATTGGAAACTTTAAAGCCTACATATTTCATCATAGACATTAAGAAAAACAGCTACATTATGTACATCATTTGAGCAAAGACAAAAGTGATCTTACTGCAGCCTGTCTTTAGTGGAACAATCCCCCCTCAGCTGTAAGTTCAAGAGCACTGTTATCCCCAAACCACTGCATACGAGTGTCTGAAAGTACCAAGAACGCATAAACAAATGAGGTACCTGCTGGCAACAAGGGCACAAATAAGAGTTTGCATAAATGTGAATATAGCATATTCATATAATATATAATGAAATATAACATTTGTACTATAAATAATAATTAAATAATAATTAAAAAGGTAAAAGCAAAAATAATTTTAATTTTGATCGTTTTCTATCCCACTTTTCCCACACCATCAGATGTATGGGAACGCAAAAGTACACAGATATGGTTTAAAGAAATACAGAAAAGGGATGACTGGGATTTGAAATATCACTAATATTGCTGCTTTTAAATTAGCATGTAGTCATTTCACGTACAGACCTACTACTACAGTAATCCTAGCCCCATAATAAATAGTTTCTCTAACAGGTTTGTAGTTGCAAATGCACTTACCTAAACAGGCAAAAATAGACAACTAATATCCCAACATGGAGAACTGCACTAAGAAAGAACTCCTATAATCTTATAAACCATGTAATATTAATACTGTTTCTCCTGTCTTTCAGCTCAACTGGGAAAAGTTCCACAAGTACAAATATGCAACACAGAAGTTGTTAAATATAAAAAAAATGTGACCATTTAGTCCAGTAATGATAAGAAGAGATTGCTACAACACTGGAAAAATGCTAAACCAAGAATTACAACAGTGTGGGATTTATAGTTCTATTAACAGTGAAAAGGTCAAGACTGACCTTATCTACTCAGACTTATCACTACGGTCACACAGACATGTGTATTTCAATTTTATGGCTATACGGTCAGTTATTGAAATGGCGACCTGGGTGACCGAACTCTTACATGACGATGTATAGAAGCCTTCCTGCAGGGTGAGAAAACAGTGATGATATGGATTTGGATTAAGTTTGGGAAGAGTTCTAGCAACATGCATATAAAGACTTTATAAAGACGTATGAACAACCATCAAATTCCATATTCTGTTTTAATTTATAAATACTTAAAGCATGCAAATTAATTGGAAAAAATCACAACTTTTCATCTTCACTGACAGAAACTGCCAATTCATCGTTCTGCTGCACAGATTAATATACAAACTCCGTATGACGTGAACTCAGCACACAAAAGATACAAATCAGATTTAAGAAATGCTGATTATGCTATCAGTATTACTGCTGTTGTAATAGGCAGCCTTTCAGTTCCAAGAAAAAAAAATAGTACTTTATTATTGGTCCACAGCCAGCTCTGAAGTGTAGGAGCATCCTGAACTTTGAACAGGAGGAGGAGTGCAGTTTAATTCTTGCAACACAGTGTCATTTCATTCAACCTTGCTAGCTTTTAATTTCCAGGAGTAGATGAGCTACAAGTAAACAATAAATGCCTTTTTTTTTTGTATTTTTGTTGAAAACAAAACACAAACAAACACCATCTGCTTTTAGGCTTTCTGTAAAAGAGGCTCCCTAATTAAAACCTGTCTATATAGTTATATTCATGCACATTAAACGACATTAAACACAATAATCAAATATAATTAATCATTTAATAGGCTTAGAAGATGCCTTGATTGCCGTACAACACAGCAAGGAACAATCATGTTTGTAAATCTATTAGAAAAAAATTTTGTCTGTGATATTTTATTAAAAAAAATAATAATAAAGTAAAACTTAAGTGCTGCAAAAGATCAGAGGGATTAATTTTAAAGCAGCAATGTAATATTGAAAAATACAGAATTGTCATACACACAAAATTTATTTTTGCCACTGCTTTCACAGCCATTGATTTCTATTAACACAGAAGAAAAGAAAAGAAGTGCTACTTTTAATTCTCCTGTGATGGAGATGTAAATCTTCCTCTCCAACTGCCTGTCTGGTCTTACAGGAAAATGTGGTGACACTACACAAACTGGGTATTTCTAGCCCCATTTTAAAGGGCAGCTGTGGTCTTAGAGACCCTGCATGTAACAGCTATGGGATTTTAAATCAGTATGTCATCACACATCTGCTTTTGCTTCTGTAAGGAAGAGTACTATAAAATCTACTGCAAGACGTTCTCGCTTGCTGAATTACAGTATTTGAAGAATTTATATTCTTAAAATATTTTATATATTGTTTCACTATAGGATAGTCTGTAGCAAACAATCTTTCATTTGTGCCATGAGCAGAATCTCTTCTGATGGTTTGCAGATTGTTTAAAGGTGAAGGGCAGTTTTGATCAGACTACACTTTTTATAACATGTTTTTATAACACATGGACCTAGTAATTGTCACTATACATTGACCTCCTAAAAAAGGCTATGCAGTTCACATCTACCCCCAAGGTTTGTATTAGGCCTTTATGTTACATGTGACAGACATCATCTGACCAATTTCAAAGGATATCCATCAGTGATCCTTAAATGCGGATTGTTTTGCAGCATCCAACATAATACTTGGAAGCACTAGGTAGTTGAAAAGCTGGACGTGACCCAGCAACGTGCGCTTGCAGCCCAGAAAGCCAACCAAGTCCATCAAAATGAGCATTAGCAGCAGGTCAAGGAAGGTGATTCTGCCCCTCTACTCTGCTCTCATGAGACCCCACCTGGAGTCCTACCTCCAGCTCTAGAGTCCTCAGCACAGGAAGGACATGGACCTGTTGGATCAGGTCCAGAGGAGGGCCACAGAGATGATCAGAGGACTGGAGCACCTCCCCTATGAGCAGAGGCTGAAAGAGTTGGGGTTGTTCAGCCTGGAGAAGAGAAGACTCCGAGGAGACCTTCTAGAAGCCTTCCAGTACCTAAAAGGGGCTTATAAGAAACATGGGGACAGACCATTCAGTAGGGCCTGTAACGACAGGACAAAAGGTAATGGTTTAAACTAAAAGAGGGCAGATTCATACTAGATCTAAGGAAGACATTTTTTACAATGAGGGTGGTGAAACACAGGAACAGGTTGCCCAGAGAGGTGACAGATGCCCTATCCCTGGAAACATTCAAGGTCAGGTTGGATGGGGCTTTGAGCAACCTGATCTAGTTGAAGATGTCTCTGATCTTGCAGAGGGGGTTGGACTAGATGACCTGTAAAGGTCCATTCCAACCCAAACCATTCTATGATTCTAGGATATTATTTTATTGGAATTTGAGTCTTATTTCTTGTACTACTCACCGTGAACATAAATAACTATTTTTTACAGAAGCCTTTAGCATAGAGACACTAATGAAATTTTAGTATATTTAAAGACTCCTCATTACATTTTTCCTCTTTAAACAATAAAATAAAATCCAATTCTTTCAAGTATTTTTTTCACTCTAGTTTAATAGTTTACATGACATAATCTGAATGGTAAATGTCTTATCTATTTTAACTTTAAAGTGTCAGGCTGAACTTTTCTATGCAACTTTTCCAATCAGATTATTTCTTCTTTCAATAACCATCTTCTCTCTGGATATCTCTTTTCAGCAAAAAATAATTCTTCCATCTTCAAAAATTGCGTGAACACTTTATATTTTGTGGTTCTTACATTTATAAAACCATTCTATTTGAAGGTTCTGGTGCCCTCATGTTTTGGAGAAAAGGCTTGAAATATAGAAGGCAACTTTCCAGCTATGGAAGACTATTTTTCCCTTACACCTATTGGAATTTGGTCCAGTTATAAACCCATAAAAGTCTTTGTTCCCATTTAGTAGACATCTGTGAGTCGATGCTAGCTTAATTCTCTTCTGCTGGTGGTTCTCCACTGCAGAGAATTTATGCAGTGTGGATGAAGATACCTCACCCCCAGGGATGACTCCAGGACATGTCGTCCCTGGGGTGCAGTGTCTGATGGCTGGCATGAGAAGGGCCAGAGGACATGTGCCTGAGCCTGGAGGCATGAGAAGAGAAGAGAGGAGAGGGAGAGTTAATTCTGTAATCTTCAGTACCCCAAATTTGACACAGAGGCCCCAGTCCACAATGGGATACACTTAAGACACAGAATCACAGAATGGCTGAGGTTGGCCAGGACCTTCTCAGGTCATCTGGGCCAACACCCAGATCAAGCAGGGCCACCTGAAGGTGGCTGACCACAACCACATCCAAATGGCTTATGAATTTCTCCAAAGTGGAAGACTAAGTCACTTCCAGTTGGGTTTGTTGATTGTTTTTTGTTTGGTTTGGATTTTTTGTTGTTGTTTTGTTTTTGGTTTTATGCTGCTTTTGTTTTGTTCTTTTGTTTGCTTGTTCAATGAAAGTGTGGGGCTCTCCCTGTCTCATGGGAAGAACTGAAGGTATCCTTGTGAAATTGTTACTGCTTAAGCTGTCATCACCAATACAGTAAATGTCATTTGTAAAAACATTTTAAATTAAAATAGAGAAATACTGCAAGCCTGACTACATTTCTACAGTTTCTCCATTCACATTGCAAAGTATACTCAGGTGTGATCTTGCAAATTGATTCATAGAATTTAAAGAATTTCTTACTTTACAGATATAAAGTTCTGCCTGCTCACATTTAGGTATTACTGTTAAATTACCCTAATTAGTAAATTCACAAAAAAAAGAGAAACAGCTTTTGTAAAAGCTAAATAAAAAGGGGGTACTTTATCTCATTCTTTGTGTCACAAGTTTGAGAAGACCAAACCAAAACAAATGTTTCTTTATTTGCAAGAAATTAATATATTATGCAGGTCATAATATAGAATCATAGAATAGTTTGAGTTGGAAGGGACCACTTACTCCAACCCCCCTGCAGTAAGCAGGGACATCTTCCACTAGATCAGGTTGCCCAGAGCCCCATCCAACATGATCTTGAACACCTCTAGGGATGGGGCATCTACCACCTCCCTGGACAACCTGTTCCAGTGTTTCACGACCCTAAGCGTAAAATATTTCTTCCTTATATCTAGTCTAAACCTCTCTTCTTTCAGCTTAAAACCATTGCCCCTTGTCCTATTGCTACAGGCCCTGTTAAAAACTTATTCTCATCTTTCTTATAAGCCCTCTTCAGGTACTGGGAGGCTGCTAGAAGGTCTCCTTGGAGTCTTCTCCAGGCTGAACAACCCCAACTCTCTCAGCCTGCCCTCAGAGAGGAGGCGTTCCAGGCCTTTGATCATTTTCATGGCCCTCCTCTGGACCCGCTCCAACAGTTCAATGTCCTTCCTGTGCTGAGGGCTCCAGAGCTGGACACAGTATTCTAATATAAATTAGATTTGTTTGGAAGCTGTATTTTAGACCCAGGAAACTTGAAATTAAAATACAGTAAATTGTTTTTTCCTAAGAAAAAGTGCATCATTCATTGTAAAGCAATAAAAATACCTACAACAGACCATTTGGCAGGATGTGGGTAATGAAGACAGACATTGGTGGGGGAGAAATGAAACAAAGAAACAGAAGAAGCTGCTCTTGAGAAAGGTAGTAATTCTCAAATCTCAAACATTACTAAAAGCCTTGATATTTATGCTTTATTAACTTCTCTTTGTGAAAAAATGTAACACAGTGAAAAATTAGAAAATCATGGTGATGAAAGGCTAATGGGAAAAATATAATTATGACTTAAATCACCTGGTCAAGAAGTCTCCACAGGTTCAGTAATGATTAAATTATTTAACCTTTTAAGATTCCTGAAAAATTGCTTGGTGCAAAAATAAATACTGAATATTATCTGCATTTCAGAATAACCTCCCAAGTTCTTCTCCATATGTGAGAACATATTCATCGGAAGGCAGTTCAATATGCCTTAAAGATAGAAAGGCAAAAAAGTAGAAACACCTAGAACTGAAGTACTGGAGACACTAGAAGAAGCTTACACACTCTTGGGCTCCCCACTCAAGAGACAGACAAACTACCTGGTGATAATTCCTCCTCCCTATCCCTTCACAGACGGTAAGGTCAATATAACAATTACAGGAGCATCTACAGTTGTGTTTTGTTTCAGATTAATAAAGTGTTTTGATGCAAATCTCTGACTGTTCCCACTTAAAATGCTTTAGTTTGCATCATGGAATAGTCTCAGACTACATAGACTAGATTCCTTTCTGATTAACCTCCACTATGCACTCCAAGAGAGCACCTGTAGTGATATTCACTTGTATTGGTGTGATGTGACTTGCTGATGTAGACAAAGCTGATAGGATCTGGTGAGTAGACCTGGTGGTATAACTAGTATGGGTATATCAATATCTATAATTCACATTACAGTAACTGTAGCATTTTTTATACAAGAAGCAGCATCAGTTACCTAGGATCCATGCAAGAAATAAAACTTTGAATTTCCTGAGACTAATGAATTTAAAAATCTCAGGTATAGTTTACAGCAGCAATTTCAGACACTTAAGAGGAAAACAAAAGTTTTATATATTGTAGATCCAGAGAGGACAGACCATCTACTTTTATGTTCTACACCACAAAAGGCACGGAACATCATCAGTTATGTGATGTAGTCACGCATGGATTTCTATTAAACATTTTACATTATTATGCAGCAACAACGTAAGGTAACACACTTACACATCTGCAACACACAGCTTTGGTCTTATGTTATTCTCATTATTTGGGTTTTGGTTTGTTTTTTCAAACATTTCAAGAAGAAACTGTTTTTTCATGATCTGCTAGCATCCCTCAAAAAATCATAATTATTTTTTTATTGACAATTTTCAGACCAAACATTGTAACTTTGCAGAAACACTCTAACTTAATGACAAAATTATTTGTATCACACCAGCACGTAGCTACTTCTATTAGAAAGAAAATAAAACCAGCATCTTTTTTTATCTGAGAGCTCATGATGAATTATTTTTTTAACTGACTTTTGTGAACGTGTTTGAATTAAAAAGTTCACTCACTATTTTTCCACGCTAACTTGCAGAAAGCTATTATGCTACATATGTTACATTATTTACAGATGTATAACCTATAGGCGGAGGGTGATCTGACATGGAGGAAGAGCACCCCTTTGCATCACATCGTGTAGCCAAGACAGCACCATGGCATACAGCTGCCGCTAGAAAAAGATGCACTCCAGCTACTGCAGAACATCCCAGCCTTTTTGCTGTCTTATTAAGAAAAGAAACAACTTCAGCCACCATTTGGGGTGAAGGAGCCAGAGAACAGCATGAATGAGCACACGATTTGCTGCACCAGAAGCAGGACAGTAGAAGACAGGGTAAACAACTTACTTGAATTTTACTAACAGGCATGCATAAAACAGCCTAAGTATCAGCTGCGACTTCACGGTACCTCAATCTTTAAACTATGCACAGATGTGCTGTAACATACAGTACCCAGAATGCAGTATGTGCAGTTATGTCAACATTATTACTGTATTGCATAAAGCCACCATGTAAATACAGTATATAACACAAAAGGGTTCTGCAAGCCGAGCAACAAAACCACACAGGAAGCATTCCTGAAAACCAACAAACTGGAGGGAACACTGGAGATAAATAACAACAACCTTTCCTTGCCTGCTTTCGGGTTACATAAGGATATTCAGCTACCTTGGTATTTCTGTACTTTCATCCTCTCACACGCAATTCAGAGGATGTGGTTTACAAGTTTAGCATATTAATGTTGCCTGTTTTCCTACCAGTGCTATCTCCCCTAATCCAAGCTGGGCACGTCCCAAAGTCTGCCAGGCATCCCAGGAACGTGGGTTTCGCTGGACAGCCATTTCTGCTGCATGCACTGCTGGGAACATTTCATGTAAAGACATCAGGACCTATGACAGAAAAAGAAAAATAAGAGGAATAAGAATAAACAAAATTGAAAACAGATTTAAATTTTGTGGGATTACCCAGGCAACCACCATTGTTTCAATAACTAAGAACAGATTAATCGCACCTAATTTCTAGCTAAAAAGTTAGTTGTCTAATCTCAGATAGTCACCCAGACTCATTCCATAGCCCATGGTGAGAAAAAGGCATGCTAGATGATGATTCATCTGAACTATTTAAGCAACTCTATTACAGAATCACAGAATCACAGAATGTTAGGGATTGGAAGGGACCTCGAAAGATCATCTAGTCCAATCCCCCTGCCGGAGCAGGAACACCTAGATCAGATCGCACAGGAACGCATCCAGGCGGGCTTTGAATGTCTCCAGAGAAGGAGACTCCACAACCTCTCTGGGCAGCCTGTTCCAGTGCTCTGTCACCCTCACTGTAAAGAAGTTTTTTCTCATATTCAAG